>WOGP01000648.1:0-22894 GCA_015342065.1 Leptinotarsa undecemlineata | reverse complement strand
GAATAGTTGCTATATAAACCTTTATTATCATTATTAATCTAAATTCACCGCCATTTTCAGAAAACCGCCGTTACCGACATACGTGACGACAGTAATTCGCGGTACTGAAATTTATTTATTCACAATTAAATCGAATCTCAATTATTCGAACCTAACCCACCTCAAACCGCTCTGCAATTAGCTCTAAACGCAACTGCGTGTATCGAACGAACCGGTGATTTATTCGCTGTCGTTTATTTGCATTTTACCCACGATTCGCGATCACAATGGCGCCGCGGATTTTTTACCTGTGAATTACAAGGTGTGTTGCTGTTTTACATCGCGGCCAAAATACCACCGGCGATTTACTGCTTGGACTTTCCAATCATTCGGAATAAATAATTAATTCGGAAATAATACAATAGAGGAACATTTAGAAAATTATATGTTATTGTCACGTTAGTAAGTGTTCTACATTACATTTCTTTAATATCCCCCCACTTTTATTTTATGAACGGGTCTACTGGAAAAATTTAAATTTGGGATATTGAAATCAATGAATGAATACTTCACTTTGAAGTGAAATTGATATTTGAAACTTTCAAGATAGCGACCGAGCGCCATCTGGGAAAAAATTTAATGCAAAAAGGAGTTATGTGACACATCATTTTGAAGCTTCTGACGAATACTTCACAACCCTAGAATATGAAGTCAATATCTTCACCTACTACAAAATGGCGGAACATTTAACAATATCCTGAAGACAAACACATTAATATCGATATTTCTAGAAATATTCCTTTTTATCTGTCATATGGCAATTCCAACAACCCGATAAGATTTGTTAAGTTAGTTTGTGTTGATAAAAACGACAAAAAATGTCAGTACGACAAATGAACATCATTGTTCAGTTAGAATATTTCCATTTAGTTTTCGGTTTCACTATTAGAAAGGTACAATGTCAACAATCTATCAATATTGCGAAACCATATAGTAGTAAGTACCTCTATTTATTGATCAAAATTCAACAGGGGAATTGTATTTGAATATGCTGGAAACTACTGTTGACCCTCTCATCACTGAAATCGTCGAAGGGAATCCTAATGGTTTCGATATGGATATTGTATTTCAACAAGATAGATCACCACCACACTACTCCAGACAAGTAAGAAACTATTTGGACATTACTTTTCCAGGTAGTTGGATTGGCCGTCGAGGTCCTACAGAATGACCAGCCCGCTCGCCAGATTTGACACCTTTGAAATTTTTTTGGGGCTATTCGAAGCAAACGGTGTACAAAACTGAATCAGCTTCATTATTGGATATTCGGCAGCGAATAATAAATATTTGTAGAGATATTGACGTTACTGTGCTCGAAAATGTTCGGCGTGAAATATCGGATAGGCTGTTCATATGTCAACTTTTTCGAGCATCTTCTGAACTCACCTCAAGCTCAGTACTCAATATTATGTAATTGAATGACAATGTATTCGGGCAATTATTGAAAGTTCTTCCATTTTGTAGTAGTTGAAGATATTGACATTATATTCTTGGGTTGTGAGGCATTTGTCAGGAGCTTCAAAAAGGATGTGTCACAAGACCCCCATTTCCATTTAATTTTTTTTTCCAGATGGCGGCCAGTCGCTATCTTGAAAGATTCATCTGTCAATCTCACTTCAAAATAAAGTATTCATGCATTAATTTCATTATCTCAAATTTCAATTTTTTGAGTTGACTCATTCAAAAAATAAAAGGGGGGAGGGAGATGTAGAAATGCACTGTATATTTATAATCTTTGTGATATGTCATACTTATTTTGGTATCCATACATTACTTTTCTCAGTAAGAAGAGTTAATGTCTTGTCAGTATTCTTTAAAATCAAGTGAAAAATATGGTCGTGACGTCAGTAACATTTGATATGAACTTGGCAACACCGTAGAACTTTTTCATGTTGCATAATTCAATTTTCTTCTTAATTTTCTTCTTGTATTCTGACTGTGCGTGTGGCATTACCAATTTGTTTTTGAGGTCGCTTAAAATTACTTCTCCCGTTGATGAAACCCATTGCAAAAGCAATCCCACATACAATCAATCACAATCCAGCAATTCTTCGATCGGCAAAACAAACACAAAACTGCTCTCGCCAATATTAAAAAAGATAATTCCTCAGGCGGAAATACAGCCTGTGTATTCATCGTGTTTCGAAATAATCAAACAATTATTCATGTTTTGCACTGACAGGCAATCAAACCGAACCGAGAATTAATAATTAAACAGACAGTTATTCGAGGCGCACGAGAACATAATGATAGGTCACGTTTTGATAGCGGATAAGCCTCCCCTACGTACGAGGGTGCTACATACACCCCGAGGTTTATCTCTGCTGGGTTATTTATCTCGCTCCCCATCTTCCATCGCTCATTGTCTAGATCCTTTCGGTTGCTTGTTTCGAGATTACGTGTCAGTCAAGTATTACCGACCACAAAGAGACATAATCACCAAGATTTGGTCTTTATAAGAAGCGTTAGAACTTCAACGGGATAGTTTATTTTTGTCGTGTCATGAATCGTTATAAGAAATATAAAGTTATCACTTTGAGAGTGAGATTTAAGTACAACTAAAGTGATTCAAAATATATAGAGATACTGTCGAAGCTAAGTTTTTACACCGTCACGATACCCTGAAGTTAGCTTCTTCTTTAATTTATTTATTTATGATTGAGCAGATACATATCCTTAGGTATAGTTCCAGCAGTTTCTGCCTTCCTTTAATAACACATACAACGGTGGTACTAATCGCTAAATTCTGTTGGTCATCATTACATGACTTCAAATTTAATTTTTTGACTCTTCAGCCAATCATAAAACTCAGTCCACGTGGACTAATTCGTTGCGGCATAATTTCTTTGTATCGGTCTTTTTGGCCTTTGACTTCGCCGACACCTTTAAGATTACTATATCAGTTACTTCGACTATACCCGAAACTTCTACAGGTATAGCTTTCTTATAATAAAGTGAATTCAAAAGAGTTACTTCATTCTTATCATATGAATGTATAATACCATCGGTAATATTAGAAAGAGTACTTGTGGTACCATAATTTTGTATAAAGCCAGACTGCGTGATGGGGAGAATAAGGTTATTATTGCCAAAGGTATACGTTTGTTCATAAACTGCTTTTTCGATTACTTTTGAGAGTGACGGAAAAATATTAATAGGTCTCAAGTCATTGAATGTTTCTGGTATGGATATTTTATTGATAGGAAGTACTAGCGATTTTTTCCAAATATTGGTATATATTCCATTTTCTATACATTTCTTTACAATGAAAGTTATGATGAGTGTTATCTAGGGAGTGCACAATACTAAAATTTTAAGGGAGATGGTTCCAAACCAACTATCAGTGATATTGAATTAAGTCGACACGTGGCATAGTATAGCACACGGAAAATTAGGCAAATTAATCTAGGAGCACACACAGAAAAAACTGTTTAAGGGGACCTCTTCAGAAGAAAACTGGATTACGTATCTTCTGCTATATCCATTTATAGGTCCCCTGAACAAAATAAAGTTATAGCAACAAAGGACAAGTAAGTTCGTCATATCTTCACTGTTTAAGAACAGAACTCTTTCATCTGGAGAACTGACTTTATGTGGAATAAACTTCCTGGGAATGTTTTTCCAAATGGATTTAATCCCAAAAGATTGAAATTCAATGAGAATCGCCACTTTCGCACAGGCACAGGATTTTTCTATAGTGGTTGTGTTTTGTCTTAAAAGAATATGAGGCACTGGATGACGGACGAGCAATTTATGAACAATACGAATGACATTCAATGTACCATCCAACAAAAAACCTGCTACAACGAACAAGAATATTGGTATTGTTATTACGAAAAGATGGGAGAGATCGCAGTGAGCATTCGAGACCTTAGTGTTTTCAGGATACTTGAAAGAAATGTACAGATAGACTCTTTGGTATGTATAACACATGGTATACCTACATGGATATGTATTTTTGAATACACAGCAATCTTCAGAGAAAACTGCTCCTATGCATGTAAATGCGTTGAAAATAACAGTTGGATCTTCGTGAAAGAATTTATCAAGTTCTCTGAGTAGTTTTAAAGTTCTCTTCAACTACTGCGAACTAACTGCGCATGGTTTTCCAAAAGTACATTTTCATGAGATACTGAATATACCAATTTAACAAATCCGGAATATCCGCTGGAAGTTGTGAGGTAATCGTACAAGCCATCACCAGAGTTGTTACCTAATACATAGTTGCGGTTTGTTATTCCGTGTAGTATATCTTCCAACTCAAACAAGCCGGAAGTGAAATTAAACATGATTAACATATCATTTATATTCATGACGTCATGTTAATCGCAGTTGCAGAATGAGGTATCGCGGAACATTTCCACCCCACGTTCTGTACCCAGACAACTCATGCAATATTCCTGCAATCTGGTGTAATCGTTATATTATCCGTCATGGGCAACTAGGCGGAACAGGACCGTATTCGTGGCTTGGGTAAGAGTTTTATTTATAGCAAAGTATGTCAATAGTTTCATATTGTATATTCATGAAATACACGGATGATAAAGTATTATTTGAACGTGATTTTGATCCAATTTTAATCCTCGACCGTTTTCACACATGCACTCAAACCCCGTCTGTTTGTTTTCGTTAATTTTCCATATTCCGTGTTGATGGCATTCTGTAAATCTAGACGTTAACTTTGTAGCCACGACCTTTGAGTGGCTACAAAGTTTCTCATGCAAAATAACTAAAAACTTAAAACCGTCACATCTAGTGTAATCTGAAAATAGTGAACCGAGAGGAAAAAAAAGAAAGATGAAGAATGAAATGTTTGAAGATGGACCATATTTTGATAGTGTATTCGATTCAAATGAAAAGTCAACTAGTTTGGTATTATTTCAAAGTACCGAACTTTCAAAAGTTATCATTAAATATTATCTTATAATGTACGCAGCACTTCTAGACATAGAATTCCTAAATCAGATGAAAATTCCTGTTAAAATAATCAATCAATCTATCCATCTATATATCTCGCAATCTTTTCATCTATACGTTTATTGTTTTATCTATCCAGCCACCTATCCGTCTATCCTATGCTAATCATAATTCTACGATGGGTTAAAGGTGCATGGTGATAAAAAATCCTTCAATTTATCCTCGGCGTTCGGGAAGAGAAAGAAGTCATTTGGTGCCGGATTAGAATTGTATGGGGGACTTCCCGATAATTATTTTTTTAGTAATCAAATATTTGTAGTATCTTGCAGACAAAATGTGTGTCAGTTTGATGATCTGCCGAGGTAGTAAACACGAGCTGTGTAGCACAAAGTTGTAGATACTACTGAATTATGTTTGTGAAGATCGCAAACACAAACTGCAATCACTATGTACAAAGCTTGCCTGCTGCAGACAGGTGCTAAGCTTTTCACCTAGTTTAGAACTATTTGAAATATCGAGTAAAACTACCTTCTAGGCCTTCAGCGCCCTTCTACTAGGCTCTGCTTGTACTGGTATGTCACCTACTACTACGACTTCACTGTGTTCTAACCCTTAAATGCGCCTTTTGAAGCACCCGTATTGTATTTTTCAGTTATTAGCTTGTTCCAGTTGTTTTAATATTTCACATTTACACTTGGAACTAATATCTTAGAATGATTCTCAGACTAATAGTAAGTAACATAATGGTAATACATTATTTTTGCATAACGTTTTCCGGACGTTTTCGGTGTGAAGAAACGTTGATGACTAATTTCCTTCATATCAGCATTTCACAATAATGAAGAATACGGTCTACATCGCTGAAAATGCATCAAGGCACTCCTGTTCTGATAATCCAGTTATAGTAGTAAACTGCTGAAATACTTAATTTCATTTTTCTACTGAGACACAATCATTAAATGATTTGTTTAAAATTATGCATAATATTTAATTTCCATACTTTTGTTAAAACCGGCATCTATGTCTAAAATGTAAAGACAAGAATGGCTCCTTGAAAAAGAGGGAGTTGAATCGCTATTTGTATGTCGAGTAATAAAGTTAAGTTCAATCGACGCTATTTATTCATCACTATACCAGCACTATTAACAACTGAATAATTCGACATCAGCTTATATCAATTCAAATATTCAAACATTTTGATCCGGCTCGAAGGACCAGTCCCTTGAGAAAGAGTGAGTGGAGTTTCTATTTGTATGTCGAGTAATAAAGTTCAGTTCAATCGACGCTATTTATTTATCACTATACTAGTACTATTTACAACTGAATAATTCGACATCAGCTTATATCAATTCAAATATTCAAACAACTGTAAATAATGAAAGTCGCGAGAAATTTACAAACCGTTCTAGAGGTTATGGTTTTAAAATTTTTCTAGTTGACATTTGTTTCGAAAGGCTACTTTTTTCTAAGGGGAATAGTTTTTAATACTCATTGAAATTTTTACATCTTTTTATACAATATTTTTTAATATAATTCGAAAGTTATTAGAAGAGTAATTACAAGTGAACTGTTTCAGTTCGACCTCTGAGATATAAGTATAGAATAAATAGTGAAAACAGCACTGCGCTATAAGATATGGTAAACCCATCTCTGGTGCGTAATACTTCTGCGCATCTAAGTAACCAAGCCAGAATGGTCTGTAAACATCCTTTAAAAGTTGTAGCTCAAACTCCTTTCCTGTATGTCTGGGTGAACGTTTTCCGTAAGAAAAATGATAACCGTATGGACGATTAAGTTTCCGCTTGTCAAGTCCGTCCCTGTAACGAGAGAGAGACGGATATGGAACATCGTAAGTTGAGTTGTTTGAAGATAAACGAGCCACATTTTCATCACAGATAATACTGAGGGTAAACATTGGGCCGTTAGTTTTGTTAGTTCAGCAACTCAAATAATTTACCCAATAGAACTGCCGGAGTTAGTTTGTACGGGGTGCGCTGGGAACGGAGACGAGGAAGAGAGTGATGACGAGACACACTGTGTGTACCGACCACGGTGAGTCAATATTTAGTCATATAGAAAGACGGCTGTTATTAGGAACGCTGGTATGATGAGGAGAGTGTTTGCACACTACTTTCTGCATTGAGTATTTTTAATTACTCAACGCGGTCTACCTCTTATATTTACAAGCGGTGGTCAATAGAAGGTTGAATAGGGAATGTCCCCGATTCTTCAATAGGTCCTTGGAAAATTGGATACTGTTTATTTGTTTGTTTCTTCATAGCTCAGTTTCAGTGCAAGGGAGTGCCAATGAGGTATCCTACAAGGCCCCCTTTTAGCCCCAAGTTTTGTGTCATGTTCCAGATTCAAAATTCTTCACCTGAGAAGCGACAGTGTTTCTCTCAAAATGCCTCAGTTTCTTTTGAAAGTTAAATTTTTCATCAAATAGTAGATATACAATTCGTTATTAGATAGCTAGATAACTCGTTAGTTATATAGTGCGGCCCTTACGAGTTGTACCTAGTAAATAATGTGTCTAGTGAATATTACCCTAAAGCACTAAGAAAGTAAATTTTATTCATGGAATCGTTTTCATCATCAACAAAAAATTCATAAGTAGTGAGATTTTGAAAAATCAAAGTTGGGATGTACATTTTAAAGAGTCATTGATAGTATTACATGAAATGTATTTTTCCATAAAAAATGTTTTGGAAAAGCAGTGAATTCAAATGGCCCAAGAACCAAGAAGGCAATAAAGAATTCCTGGAAGTTCCAGTGAAACTTAGTTTCCATATATTTATGTACGAAATAGTTTAGTTCAATTTCTAACTATGAATAATCTCATTTATAAACTTATTCGAATGTTAAATGGATCGAGAAGGAACATAATTTCGATGAGAGTACATTATATTGAATTTGGGATTTAATCATATTCTTGATTGTGAAGTAGATAATTTTTTTGTTATTTACGAGTATGTTAATATTACTCTCTCAGCAAAATAGCTGCCCAATGTGGTAATATTTTAGTATTTGCTAAAAAAAAATGAAATTTATTTTCATCAGGTTTATCAGGATTAGAATTTTTTATCAGGTAATTATGATAACAATAGCTGAATATCACGATATAATGATTCCGTTAAAGAGTGATTTATTCAGGAGTTTTTTAAAAAGTTTAAACATTTTTCAATTTCATTTATTTCAAGTAGTCTATTAGACAGCATGCCTTCTGCCTGTCAGATCATAGACCTGAATCCCTTCTGTAGTCTTGATAATTCATAATTCAAAGATTGTATAAACGCTTTGGAATGTGCCCATCGTAGTGATTTTTGCCATAAGTATAAAATCCTTCCTTCAATCCAGGTGCTCAGTGTTTGTTTGGCAAAGCCTAAGTTGATGTCAATAACATGTTCCAGTCCGATGAAGTCGTTTGCAAGCATCCTCCTTCATTAAAGAGTCAATAGCATCATTAGTTTCCAGGCCAATATTGCCAGGGCCAGATACAATTTGTTAAGTCTTCGTATTGTGAAAAATCTTTTTTAGCAGTTCACTGCCAACTTGACATGGCTCTCCGAGAATATTTTCCTTGAAGTATCTGTGAGGTTGGTTTGCAACAGTCTTTCCACACACAAATATTGGCGTAGATTTCCGCTCGAAATACGGTCATATAGGTCCCTAGGCTGATTGACATCTCTATCTGCGACTGTACACACTTACCATGATACTCTGAAGTTTGGAAGTGGTAGAAGACTGGACTGTATATTTATGGACGAGTTCATAGAAATAGATTGTGGAAACTTCATCTAATTTATTGCTTCCTGTGTGCGATTTATGTCAATGAAGTTTCATATAATTCGGACCATCTCGTGACGTCAAATAATTTCATAAAATACGTACTACAGGTAGAGAATTATACGATAAATAGAACATACTTAAAACTGTCATACACATTATCAAGTATAGAAGGCTGTCCGATAAATCAAATCGTTAAACTGAATGTATGGATTCTACTCGAAGCCAGATGCCAGTCTAGTATATACGTCGTCAACGTCGATGCGATTCCATTCGTTTATCAATGGTGGTGGCCGGACGCTTACGAATGCATCACGTCAAATTGTTCTGGAACTACATATGTTAATGTTAATATGGGCCGCAAACCGCAGGCGAGCGGTTAACCGCCGCGTGGCGTCACTGTGTTGTCGCGGTCTCCCATTGGCACCGCAAGCCCGCTGCGACCGTCCTGTTGCCTAAACCGGGAGGCAAACGCGACTATCGATATATTGTTTATACAGGGATTAGTCTATAGTCGAGACGAAGATTGAAAAGGCAACCAGTTTCGTTCCAGGTTGCAGATTCTGTGTCTAGTTGAACAAATTCTGGCACAGCCAAACATTCATACTGAAGCCTCATGGGTCTATTATCTTTTTCGTCCTATTTTTCATGACATGAATGATGTTAATCTGAATTTATAATTTTATCACCGTTCAGTTCAGATTTTAGACTGAAGAGGCACACCGAGGCACACCAAGCACAGGTTCGATATCACTATACAGTAACCAACCGGTCCTGGACTCTTAAGCATGGCGAACTTGACGCAGACCACCCTTCATATGTTACTCTAGTGCACGATCGTTGGAGATACTCTCACGTGAAAGAATTGTTTCGATTAGTGCCGTAGTGGACGTGGGTGATTCATAATACTTCTATCACCAGATAATCTCTGGCAATACTGATGACCCACTGGTTTAGCGATTACTGCCTCAAAAGCTTACCTCGTCTAAGCGAGGTAAGCTTTTGAGGACGCGCCGAATCTACGTCAAACTAGACCCTGAACATATTTTTTCCAGACGAGCTGTTCAAAAAAGACTAGCGTGGTTGACAGCAAACACTCATTTCATTTATCTCCTGTAGTTGTTTTTGCAGGTCCATTGTTCGTCATAATCTTTTGGACTTGATGGCCCTCTGTGGTCTAGTACCTAACATTCTCACATTCTAGTACCTCACATTCAAATATACTATGTATGATACGTTTCTAGACTATACAATCACCTGTCACTTAACTGGACAATCCACAAAAATAAACCCCATGTCTCACTCTGGGGTCCATCTTGGCATAGTATATATGATCTCAAAATTTAGTCATTAATTAAAACAAGTTTGAAATTTCTGAATTGATATGAATATTTCCAGGTGAGAGACTGGTACACAAAGCGTAAAAATATTTCTTGTGTCCATTCAGACGATTATAAGAGATATATCATCTGCATACTTGGTGAAAAACGATAAAACTGGTAGTTTGCCCAAATCATTCAAATACAGTGGGTCCAAAACTGAACCCTGAGAGACTCCTATAGTGATATTTTGCTTTGAAGAGGTTATATTCTCATAGAAACATACTCGATTAACGAAACTGCAGTATCGTTAGTTACAATTAAAAGTGGTAAAAAACATAGAAATTTTTATTTCTCTTTTCGATTAACACAGTTGACTGCTCTGACCACAAAAATCCTAACAGGTCATTTGTTTCCATCATTCAAAGCAGTCTTTCCATAATGAGATTGTATTGCTGATATCGTCGATTTACTGTTTGAGAATCCATGTTGATTTTGGATGAAATAACAATTTTTTTTGCAAAACCATAATCGGTTATGAAATGAATATTTAAATCGTGAGTAACTATGTTTATGAATGGATACTACTTGAAACAATGTTTTTCACCACACTTGGAATATACCTCCAAAACGTGGTTTAGGAATACATCAAAAAGAATTATTTTACTTTCCCTCCTCTATGGATTATCTTCAACCGACTTAAACACATAAGGAGGAAATGTTGTATTTCTAGTAAATTTAGGACAGACATAAAGTCCGATCTTGGCACGCAATGAGGGACAGTCGACAATACTGTTAATCTTATTTTAAAAAATATCTTCAAGTCTTGCACATGAAGAGTTCCATACACAAATTACGTATTCAAGATGAGATCTTATCAGAGAGCAGTACATAATTTTTAAGCATTTGATATCAGTGAAATCTGAGGTGCATTTTTTAGGAAGTCTAGTAGTTTGAGAGACTTAATTAACAATGACTGGCATGTGGGGCTAAATGAGAGTTAGCCAACCTAACCTAAATCTTTCATTTCTGTAACATTACAGAGTGGAACTTGATTTATAGTATAAGAGAACGCGAAAGGGATACGTTTACAGCTGAAAATTATGAAATTGGATTCACTACGTATATTAAGTTCCATACCATTGTCAGAACACCAACTGGATAGCTGGTTTAGCTTGCACTGGAGTTACTTTCAAATCATTTACGAAGCTTATAAATTCAGCATCAGAAATGCAGTACTGAATATCATCCAACAACAATAGTCTCAAATGGGATCCTTGGGGAACACTCATAGAAACTTTTAGTGATTGTCAGAGCTAATGAAATCGAACCAAATATCAATAATCGTAATTTCATTAGCCGTTGAATAAAAGTTTTGTTGAAGACCTTAAAATATCAAATAGCTCATTTATCATACATATTTTTGAAGAATGAATGTATGCTTGCATTTTTCCTAATAACTGAATTGCTGTTAAAGCCGAATCCTTTTTCAAAGCATATCAATTATAACCATATCGATTATCGTTTAGGAATAATTCATCGTGTTTGGAAACCCTGGAGCCACGACAACAAAGATTACGTGACACTTCATTTGTTTTCAATTATTCATTGTTTATAGGGTAAATAATTAGAAGATAATGAATGTCGCTGTGTGTGTCATTATATCAACATTATCTCGTCCATTATTGATATTCTCCGGTGGTTGTTGATGTATGAACGTTGTTTATAACTGGAATAGATGACGGCTTCTAGACGGTGAAATACATTGTTGAATAGGGATATTGTCAACATAGCTATTAGGTATTCTTATAGTTTCCTTACTTCAAATTCCGAAAATAAAATGGACAAAATTGTAAAAAGACGTTAATCTTGATGATTTGTTGTATTTGTATCCCCCTGGAGTAGCAGAATAACTATTTAAACATTTGAAAAATGAAGAAGAAACAGTTAAAAATTAAAAGATTTGTCGACGTTTGGTTTGTTAGGTTATAGCAGATGCCATGCAGTATGTACTGCGTGTTATTTACAATGACGAAAGCGAGAATATTGAATCTTTCACAACGAAACCGTAATGCAATCAGGTTGCGGAATATGGCGAATCAATGCACTGCAGATGAAGAAGAAATTGAATGAGAGGAGTGCCAAGTTTATTGTTATCAGGTTTTTGCAATAAATTTTCTGTTAAATTCTCGAACTATTCTAATGATTGAGAGTTCAAATCTGCGGATGACTTAGTTTACTTTCTATAATAATCAATGAAATATTGTGAATTCAGGAAATAATCATCTATATGTATCTATATAATTTATTTTCTATTTTTCGTATCAGCAAGTATAACAACATACTTTGTTCAACATTTTTGTGGACACATTTTTCATTCACAAAGTAACCAGTTTCAATTGAAGGGGTTATACTTTTAGGAGTGGGAAAGAATCTTCCTTTCTTTGGAAGATTCCCTTTTCCTTTTTTATGTATCAAGATGGAGTAGTAGAAAGCCAAAAACTTTCTTTCCCAAAAATAACAAGTTTCATACGAACTCTTGTTCAATAAAGTAAATTTCTGTTAAATATGAAATTTTTTAAACAATATTGAGCTGAAGGTAGTTATTTTTTTGCCTAATTCACAAATATCGGTCGGATTCACAAACATGTAAAATGCTATTTTACTTCGAATACCATTATTATATTCAGTTTGAAGTAGTCAAGCAAATCAAACTAAGCCAACAACAGTCTCTATACCATTTTCCTTTATCAATCCGCGTTTCGACGGAATTATAGCAATCATCATAAACCCCGCCGACTCACATATGTATTTCCGTCGAATTTAACAAACATACACAACATTCCTAGTTTGTTTTGTGTGTGTGTATTGTTAGTATATGTTCGCTGCATGTAAACAAGCTCTACTCGTTTTGTATCGTTGTTAATTTTGATAATGATGGCGTGAATTTATTCACTGTAGAATTATACAGATAGTGACTAACCCCTTTAGAAGTGTTTAGTATTTCCCGATTGGGAAAATACGCGTTAACATGTGTTGGAATGAATTCGTAATTATACCCGGACTGGATAAACGTTGGCTCGTAATTTGTAGTTGGCAACACTTCGTGAGACTTTTTTATTTTGGTCTTTTGTCATTGTTGGTATTGAATATTAGTATTGTGTGCTAATCGATGGTGTCAGATATTCAGATATATTCTATACCTTGTATGAAAGACGTGTTGTTTGATAGAGGTGTCTGTAGTATCATTGGATTTGTTGATATTATTAAACAATTTACTGAAGAATACTGCCGTAACTGAAAAACGACCAATCGGGCAAGTGTAGTTCTCAAGTTGGTGTTAGTAATCATCTCAGCCATAGATTCACCTCTGTACAAAATTTCTAAATGGTTACCGAAGCAATGGTAACAAAATGAGTGATTCCAAATATCCATATATAGCGTGTAAAAGCCAAATGGAATTAATTCATTATTTCGGTTTCAGTACATATTTTAACAAAATTTCAATTATAATTTTACATATTTCAACGTAAAAACTTTACCCCTACCTTCATCTCCCGTTGAATGACAGATACAACCCCCAATTTTTTAAATGTGAAGTATAGGATTGTGATATATCGTTTGAAAGGTTTTTTCATTCTCTATTCAAAAATGTTATCGTTTCCAAGTTTATTGCAACAATTAAGATACAATTAATTAAAATCATGTGGTTACCGAAATTCGATAAAATACACTCAACATTTCTTTCATTTTGAGGTATTGATAATAAGAAAGTAAGCAAAAACAATAGCAATGTTCTTTTTAGATGGTATCCTTTAAAAACTGTAAATAATTTCCATGGCAATGTTAGTTTAAAACGTCTTGCCAAATTGTATTGTATGTTACATTAGTTGTCAGTATTTTAATTTAAGTTGAAAGTTCGTTAACTTTAAGTCTGACAAATGGCTAGATTAACGGAAATGCATAAAACAACACAACAGGAAGTAGCTCGCCTATTTCATGAGAAATTTCCTAATTCACCACCCATATCTCAAGGAGCAATAAGCAGAATAGAGAAGCAGTTTCGCAAGCTTGGTCATATGGGATAGATAAAAAAAGCAGCTTCCAATGCAATGAGTGATGAACTCAAATTAGATGTAATGCTTGAGTTTGAGGAAAATCCACATACATCGAGTAGATAGGCATCCACTACATTCAATGTTAGCCATACATCGATAGTAAACATTATTAAAAGAAAATAAAATACATCCTTTTAAAATGATACCTACACAGGAGCTCGAGGAAGACGATTTTGATAGAAGAACTTAGGGGTACTAAAACGGCATAATACGGAGACCGTCTTGTAGAAGTAGGAAATGACTGAAAAGCTCTGGAAAACTATTAATGATGTATTGAGCAATGAAGAAATTTCACCAATTAGATCAATAATTTCCAAAAACAATGAGCAAATAACAGATCCTTAAAAAATAGCTAACACCTCCAATGAATATTTTATCTCTGTTGGAAAAGATTGGTCAAAAAAAACAAAAAAAAAACATGCAATTTTCACAAGAAAAAAGGTGTGTAACCACTCATTGTTCCTAAACCTTGTAATAGAAAATGAAATAAATTAAATTATCTCTCAACTGAAGAACAAGAAAGCTCCCAGGATTGATAATCTGAAAGCAGGCACCCTAAAATTGGTCTCGAAATACATAGCACAACCTTCATAGTCAACAAATCACTAGAACAGGGATATTTTCCTTTATCTTTCAAAATGGATGTAGTCACACCTAACCTCAAAAATGGAAATTAGAGTGATGTTGCTAATACAGGCCTATTAAATTAATAACTTGCCTAGCAAAAATTTTGGAAAAGAAGAATGAATAATTTTCTAGAAAAACACCGTATTCACTGGCAACATAAAATATCATGTAATTACTATAAGAAGAAAATTCAAAATTTCACCACGTTTAATGAAATTATTCGGCCTTTTAACATCTTTATCTAGACCAACACTTCAGTAAGTGTTCATCTTATGACATAGAATACTTCTTCAACTGAAACAATAAACGCATCATGTCGCCCGGTATTATGATGAAGTATTGTAATAAGAACATAGTATGATTAGTATAAATTTCACAAGCACTAGATATTGCAAATAGTAAGATAGGAATATTCAAAGAGGTTGTCAAATCATTAATAAAATTTGAAAATAAAAGATGTCCAAGATAAGAATCTTGTGGTACCCCAGATGTAACTACGTACAGCCTCGATTTGAAAGATTTATATTCGAGGAATTGTTTTCTGTTAACCAGATATGATTCAATTAGAGTAAGCAGTTGGTAAGAGTGTTCCAATTTTATCAATTTATTGAGAATAACATAATGGTCTATTTGATCCAAGACTTTTTGAAAGTCTGAATAAAGAACATCGACTTGTTTTTGCTTATCCAGGTACCTACAGAGATATTGATTTAAATATGCAAGATATGTCCTACATAATCTTTGTTGTACGAAACCATGTTGAGTAGGAGAAATAACTTTTTGTAGATATATCTCAAAGAGTTTAGAAAAGTTACATAAAATTGGAAGTGCCCTGTATTTTGTGATATCGCAAGAGTCGCCTTTTTTTAATATTTAATATTTTTAATAACAAAGCTCAAACTGAAAACCCAGTGTGTGAATGTTGCAAGACGGAGAGATTTCACAATCGTTTGATGTATCTTAGTTGTCTCCAAGGGTTCCCATACCAAAAACTATAGAATATTGAAGGGATCCTCTTAGGGGCAATAATCGTAGTTGAGAAATAGTCAAAGGACCATACAACTCATAAAAATCTTTATAATTCAACAAATGTTTTTACAAACAGGACAATCATCTATCTCCCGTCATGCCCGAAAACTTACTATAGTTTCCTTGAGTACTATAGATAAGTCGGAAACAAAAACTGTGCAGTTTTTGAATCGATTTTATCTAAACAAGATGTGAAAATCGGAACAAGAATTAAAATGTGAATTAAGTTAAAATATTTTACTGTGTTCAAAATATTTTTGAGGATATACTAAATTAAGTTTAGCCGAACCTTAAGGTGCTCCGAAAATTTCGACATTTTGTCTTTGTCTTCATCTTCATTGATATCAATATATTTTGCAGTGTTTTGTCCTATTAATTTTTTGTGTCATGAAAAATTCATCCAGCAACAGTTGTTTATATTCCCGCAACTGGCATTCCGAGCGTAGAAAATCTTCGCTACAGTTGACTGATCGCTATTCCCTGTGACGCAACGAACGAGAAGGTACTAATTGAGATTTTAATTACTGCAAGCTCTTACTAACACCGCGATTTGCCCTGTAATTGGCAGTCTAATTATCATAAGGCTTTGGATGCGACTAGTCGTCCGACCGACTGTTAGTCGTGTCTTTCTCTTTTTTTCTCCTCTCCCGCAGTCGTGCTGATGATGTTAACTTCGTGTATATTCCTCTCAGAAACTGGTTAACTGATTCCTTGTAATCATCGACGGTGTACATTAATTACGTTCTTTTTTTTCTGCAATTCGATCTCGGATGCTTCTCGTAAATCGTGTTGGTTTTTCTCCGACGCGGTTGGAGCTAATTCCCGATTACGGAAAAATGTAAATGCGAACTAATGAATGCAAATTTGATAATGCTAATGAGAAACATGTTCCGTCCGCTGATAGGGGTACTCGGTACGTACATATTCACCATATTAATTGGGATTAGAGTTGCAATGGTGGTTTGTTTGTCGGAGTCGCCACCTGCCGGACGTTTCTCCTACCTCCTGTTTATAGTTGTTTGATCTCTGCTCTTTGATCAACAACAGATTATACTCGATATCGTTATAGAAATACATTTTTGTCAATCCAACTCATTGATGTTAGTTCAAATAATGCTGTCAAAAGGTATTAAGACGTGGAAAAAATTCGAAATCTCTTGTTTATCGACAAATCTTTTGGAGTGCTGAATGTGAAGTGTTATATGTTAGTGAAAAGTTTCAAATATGCGTCTAACGTGAATAAACGTGATACATTCTTGTGAATTAAATGAAGTTCTACAAAATTTCAGGAACAAAATGGACATTTTTTCTGATGTACCTAAAACTATTAAAAAATTACCATTTTTACGAAAAATGAAAATTGAAGTCATTCTTTCAACTGAATATTGGTAAATCAATGTCTCCCTATAGTTCATCATTATTAGCTCTAAGGAAATGTAGTCAGTATGTGAGCTATGCCGTTTCTAGCTCAAAATCCTATGCTTTTTCTTATAGATAGCGCTCAACGTGCAGCACATCAAATGAAAAGAGAAGAATGCAGAATTAATCGACAAAGAAAACTCAAAGATGGTGGTATACCAGAAGGGCACTAAGCCGTATCTTCGTTAATAATAGTTGGATCTCAACGTGCAGCACATCAAATGAAAGAGAAACGAATGCAGAATTCATCGACAAAGAAAAAAACAAAGATGATGTTACAAGGGCAATAATTTGTATATTCGCTGATAATGATCGCATCGTCACGTGTAGCACATCGAATGAAAGAAAAAGGAATCATAAATTCGCCCAATTCCATCGAAAATTTCAAGAGCAGTATTTTGGGAAAAATTAAAAGATAGGGAGGTTAAAGGGTTTAATTTTTTAGCTTTAATGAACGACAAAAGTACTTTTTTATGTAATTATCTAGTTATTAAACACAGGCTGAGTTTGTACAGACAGAAAAATAGAGCGTTATTATCAAAATGAACAAAATTGTGGCTGATAGGAAGTCGTCGAATGCAACTTGAAGTAGCAAAAGTTTTGTCTGCTACTGCGACAGACATCTTGTGCCTTGACCGAAGGTGATATTCAGTCCCACAGCAGGCGGATTAGAAGATGATCACCTTCAAAAGCCTCGTTTGTCTTTTATATTTGTCCCGATTGCCATACTGAATCTCGCCCATTTACTTTTTTAGTTCACATGTATAAATATTACTGAAAATTATTGAAAGACCTTTATTATTATTATTATATGTGTGTTTCATCGATCTTATCGATAGAATCTTCGTCAAGGGAGTCATCATTGCTATTCCTTGATATTATTTAGATTTCAAAAGAATTATTACTAATTTTGAGTCCAAAACGCCCCACGTTGGGTACTGTACCATCTTCTAACGTTGGGTGCCGTACCATCTTCTTACGTTGGGTACCGTACCATCTTCTTTGATGAGTTGGGTGCCGAAGTTGGTAGTTGAAATAATTGACAATAATACATACTGTGAAAACAACAAGTGAAACTCTGATTTGGATAACTAAAACATCAGCTACATATGCCAACTGAGAAAAAAAAAAGGAATCAAAGTTATCATTTTAATGGAGAATGGTACTAATGACAAATGAACGGAGTAGTTAATTCAACCAGTTTGGATCCAAAATCAACCCGAATTTTATATGTATCTACCCAGTATGTCTGAGTAGCAAGTAACAGATCTTATTACTATTAAAAAAATATTTTTAAAAGATATCTGTAATATGGACCATTTCAACCTTCGATGGTGTCAGGAGTGGGATGAATTGTCGAGAAAATAGGTGTCAGGTGTGGATGTTGATAAATGTTTAAAGGACTGATTGAAATGATTACTCTTTATAGGGCACATGCTTGTTCGGTGAGAATTTCTAATTTTAACACCCCTTTCAAGCAAACAATGTTGCGGTCGTGAACTGGTATCATAAAATGAATGGATATTCAACGATTAAAGAGACCGCATGGACTAGATCCAACCGTAATCTCATAACTATTCAAACGTTGATCCATCTGAACGGAATATTCGAATATTCACGCGAAGACATTTCGTGCATGCAAATGCGGCGGCCGCATTAATTGACAACGACGGACTGCGAGAGCGTCGCCGGACGTCTATTGTGGCGTCGGGACGGCCGCCGCGCATGCATAATTTACCCGATCGCTGTGGAACAGATTAACTCGACCACAGCCCAGAACTTTATCTAATTACCTTCATATATCTCCGTTGTGGTCGTGTCTTCGGCTACATTCTGTATGCGGTCTTTCTGTTCCTCTTAGTTTGTGTTCCTCTTTCTGCTATTGTTAATCTGTTCGCCGAAGTTAATGGATTATGGTAATTTCGGTGTGTGGGTTACGATCTATTTTCGGATTGGATTTACTCGGCTACAGCTTTTGGAGATTGAGGGGGTTTAGGCGTAACAACCTCGTGAAAATGGAAACGAGTCGATAAAACTGTACTATCAGAACTATATGAAACTAGTCAACATTGTATATTGAAAGTAATTGTTTTCTTTGTAATAGTCCTCATGCGAAATGAGTTCAAAAATTGGGCGTTCCACAGAGACCCGTTTTGGACCCTATACGTAGGATAGGGAACGTTATTCAAAATAGATCCGATAGTGTTTAGTAATGAGTAAGATACAACTTGAATTTTCAAGTAAAACACGCAGAACTTAACATATTGGGGGGTCGGACATTTCAGCTAGATCTATTGTCAGTCAAATGAAAGACATTATTATAAAACAAAAAATGGACGTTCAAAAATATCAATAACAAATCAATATTGAAGTCACATAAACAACATTCATTCGTCGATATTTCTGATATTGTAAGTCAGTAGTTGCTGAGACTTCGAAATATAACTTCGTAACTTTCGTCCTCCCAGTCAAGGAACATCCCAATAATGATATTATCGGCAGTAGCAGACGAAACTTTTGGTTCCATTTGACCACGGCCTACCAGAACGAAATGATCTTATAAGTATTTATTTTTCATGGCATCCAAAACAATCCCTGAGGGAATAAAATATCATGGAATTAAATATTATGTTAGGTACAGTTGAATATTTATATAACATCATACGATAAGATTCCAGAGTTTCAATATGAAATTGTTGTAAGGACACTTTTATTATTTTACGGAAATCAATTTCAATTTTCAATTCAAAGAATAATAATTCAAGTCAATAAAATAATTAGATCACGTGCCATTCAAAAATTCACACTTCCGGCAAATTAATCACAGTCATCAACTCGAAGAAATTGCCTTATTGGAATTGAAAGTTAGCATAAACATATTATAGAAAATTATGAGAAGCTGATAGTTCCGGGTGGGATGTTAGTTTCATGTTAGTAGTTCACTTTTTGTTTCCTTAGTACCGTAAAATTTCAGAAAAACCGTTTTCTCAGTACTTATTCTCTTTCATCGATGATGGTGTATTGATTGTTCAGTCTTGCACACTTGATAGACCCATGGCGAGTTGAAAGTACATTGTGTGGTAGTTAATCTAGTTAGCTATTTCTCATTCGGCTGCCTATGTCGAAGCTTGGCTTTGCAACAGGCCGCAATGAAGACCATTATCTTGAAAAAACTAGGATAAAGTTTTCTGACGATCCCATAGATGGGTCTTTGTGAAAAGAAATGGTCATGCTTAATATACTTTTTTCCCCATTATTTCATATATTTTCTTTGACCTACTAGTATCACCTCAATGGTGTTTCAGGACACTCGTTTCATCATGTCATGAGAACCATGTTGGATACCATTATAAGATGTCGCTGGCACAGACAAATCTGTTGTTGTCATGATGTGTATACCTTCATACGTTTAGTTATTTCAAACCTAGCCGGGAGTGTTTTGTCTTTTAATGTTATCAAAAACGGTGCCGATGGGAAGACAAGTGTTCTATTTCGAAACTTCGAAGTTCACCATTGAAGATGATAGCCCATATAAGCGACATTTCATATCTGATCGAATTTTTGTAATGTATACTGAATGGAAAAAAGAGGTTTTCATGTAATTCAATGTTCATTTGAAAGTACATAGTTGTTTCGAAAGAGTTTGTTCTTACATTTTGTATCAGAAAGAAACTTCTTTATGTGATCTACATAATCTTTATAGTTTTGTTTTCAGTATTTTCTTTTTCAATTTATTGTCACATATTTTTCCCATGTTCCACCATTTCATTGTTCATGACGGTTTTCTGTATTCTTTTACCCATACTGTGGTTGAAACCAAAATAATTACCGACTACCTCATTTTACAGGAATACCAATCTTGATATCAATTTTGTATTAGAAACCTTTCAAGCTCGTTTTCAAAAGTCGCCCCGACAATAAATCAACCGATTAACCTCAAAGCAAAAAAAAATATCGAAAATGTTACTTGGACCACCCACTCTGCGTACCGAGCCCACAATATATTTAATTTATAAATCATTATTTACGTGCAACTTCTATCTTGTCTAGACCACACAACTAGTTGGAAGGTAATTGAAATTTAAGTAACGTAATTTACTTGTTATTCTATTAAATTTTTTGTGTGGGCTTAAATAGCGTGTTAATGGACCGTTTTTAGGTTATGTTTATTCAGGCCTATTATTTATAGTGATGGTATTTTCAGTCGGCGAAGTGATGAATCATTGCGGTACCTAGCATAGGTGGATCGTGTTGGAAAAGTGAATACAAGCAATTAATGTTATTGTAATTAATGCTGGGTGGAGTACGCAGGATAAAAAGTCTGTTTGTTATAGATGATTTATCGTGATAGCCGCGATGCTTGAAGATGAACAATAATGTTGTCTGTGAAACAAATACTATTGTCTGAATCCTTGTCCAGTCTCATACGAGGTGCAGTAATTTTAAATGCAGTAATTTTAAATGCAAAATATTCACATGTTCCGATTTCAAAATAGTTAAAATGAATACTATCTGTTTCTATTCATAAGAAAAATTGTGACATAAAGAGATAGTCTATATTTCAGGTCGTGGACTGCAGGTTTTATGTCTGACGTTTTGCCTATGACTGTGGTCGACATTATTAAATGCGATGAGGTAACAGACGTAGATAGTTGACCTGAAAGCTCATGCAATACAATATATGTTTATCCGTTACAATTATGTACAAAAAGTTTATTGAAGTGTTCATTAAATCTTTAAAAATCGGTGTATACTATTCCATTATGAACATTCAAAAATGATGTTGGAATGATTATACCTGGGTACTCTACGAAATTGCATGTTCATATACGTGATATTAGATCATATACGTAATATTAGATATTCCCTGAGAATATTTGCCTTACAACGTATTTCATTGGTCAGGTTTCATATTTGATATCAATTATTTAAATCAGTTGTTCAAAAATGTGAATTGGTTTTCGATTATTTTGCAGAATCTATTCCTTCAGTCTCTTTATCCTAATGAATCATCTACAGTATTCTGTAGATAATTCATTAGGTTAGGTTATAGGTTCGTCCTTGGCAATTTTGCAGGCCAAACCAACTCAGTTTCTTCGAGTTTGGATAATCCAGATGAGTCGGAGCAGAATGATGAATAATTTGGTTTATTTAAAGTCGGACTGTTTTTACATTTTAACCATCTGATAACATGAAGTGTGACATTGACACAGCTGATCTTTTCGCAATTCAAAAGTAACTATGCACATAATGAAGACCACAGGTCCCAAAACTGATCACTGAGGTACTCCATACGTGACAGTTTTGAAACTGCTTTGCACGTCATCACATCGTACAACTTGACTTCTGTCTATCTATGTGTTCATTCAAGTTTAAACATATTTATTTCACCCCAACAGGTCTGGTGTTATCATTATAAGAAATATACATGAATATACAAGTACATGAAATGATATGTTGTATAAAATAATGTAATGTGTGCATTACTATTATTATCTAACAACGGGCAGTACTTATTACAACTCGCAAGAACAATAATGAAACAAGAAATAACAGGAATGTGATAGAACTGGCCGATACTTGATGAAAATCCATGATAATGTATTCAAAAAACACTTTATTGTGTGATTTTCACTTGAC
>WOGP01000647.1:0-22901 GCA_015342065.1 Leptinotarsa undecemlineata | reverse complement strand
GAGTACTTTTTAATCATTCCCATGTTGATTTCAATTTAAGGGCCACCGGTAGACAGCTATTTCAACCTATTGGGCATCGTCAGTACCGGGCAGGCGGTCCTCGGTTGAAGACAAAATGAGAAAAACCAACAAAGTACTTGATGAAAATAGCTGCGTAAACGCAAGTTAAACATAAGTGGAACCACCTATTGGTGTGACACTTCAAGTACTTTGTATATATATATATCTCCATGAAATCATAAACTTAAGTGAACATTGAACATATATTGTTACGATAGCGAAATTATATAACGTCTGATTACCCAAGTAGACACTCCCAAAATGACCCGATAGCCCAAACCAGAGTGACAGAGATAACTGGATCGACGTGTGTGAAATCCTAACCATCGATATTGGACACTCAAATTGTGCGATAAAAAAAAGAATAGATAGCTAAATCGAATGCGGATGAAAAAAATAAGACCTCTGTACGTGACAGGAATGCTTCCCAGTGAAAAAAAGTTTGAATTGCATCCTTTGTGAATTATATTTGAATATTATTTTCGAAGGGGACACGCACATGTTTTGTATTCTGACACATCATCAAATAGTTTTCAAGATTATTGGTTTCTTTCGCAGATAAAAATCACTTAGTACCTACTCAGTGATGGTTCAAAAAATAAATTAATATACAGGGTGTCAATCTTATTTGTACGAGGATAATCGCTTCAGATAAATAGGAATTTTCAACATATTCAAATTATACAGGGTTCGAGATAAATTCCGTTTCAAAACGTTCAAGATCCATTTGAATTGATTGAAGAGAAAAAAGTCCCAGCTGGTATGCTGTGCATTTTAGAATGGAGGCTGAATTAATAAACGATTCGCCAGTGGTATGTGCCCATGCGAATGCTAACTTCCATCGGTCCGTAGTGTTGCTGAATCATTCTGATCGCTCTGGTACTAGGTTGTTCTCATTGGTCCACGTTATTGATAGGTATGCTTCTGGTGATAGGTCGATCGGAGTTGTATTCTAGTCAATTCGAATTTCTGAATTCAATCTCAAATTAATATAAATTCAAAAAAGTCAGTCAGTGAGCTACGGGTTTCTCAATAAAAATATGATAATCATATGCATGTGTGAAGCTGTAAGCTATGAGGAAAGTAAAGTGCATGAGCTTGGTAAATAGCATAACTTAGACAGTTAAGGGGATATATTGATAGATATTTTCAATAAACTAGGATGGAATACAATACATTTGATAATGTTTTGAATGTCATATAAGGTCAAATAGTAACCAAATGAACCAATTTTGTCAAGCAGCCAGCTTTTTTTTCAGTAATAAGAGACCTGGTCCATGGCTTGTGTTGTTTTGAGGTTGATTATAAGGTAGGTTAAGGTAGATATAAGGTTATATCATATAGTAGGTTATACGGCAGACATTATCGACTCCATTCTTTCCAACAAGCTTCAAAACCAAGCCATGGACTAGGTCTACCCAAATGCAAAATACGATAACGTTCGTTATAGGACATAATCATATTTTGGTGAACCCACCAATAACATATTTTCAAAGAATGCTGATTTTCAATTGATACTTCACTATTGATTTGGTATATTTTTCTACTCAAACTGTGGATTAATATTAATGACAATTGACAGGCACATATATTCTGAAAAATCAATTCTATGCTAATTCAATTATACCAACGAATTTGGAATATTCACAATATTCGTGGATAAAGTCAGATGGTAATTGTATCTATAATATTCCAGCAGCAAAATTGCAATTGAAAATAATATTTGTAATTAATGCGAGACTGAATAATGTAAAATTTTCTTTGCAAATGATGCATCACTTGTTAATTAGGATAACAATGATATAGCTCGAAATGATGAGTCCGCCAACAAATGATTTATTCAAATCTGTTACTAAATGAATGATATATTTTATCAACCTGGCATGATGATGACTACATGTATTTTCTGGATTCAAATAAACCTAAGGGAAGCTGACTTGTCTGAAAACATGGTTTTTATAACCCAAGTTGGCTCTCTACTTCTCCATCATTAAACAAAAATATGATTTTGAGACAAAGGAAAATGGAGATTCCATTGTGGTTACTTATGATTATATATGAACCTTAAAGCTTCAGTTTATCAGGTCCGATGGTCACATTGAATGTTGAACTCTGTCCAATGACGAATTTTCCGTTATTTAATGTTGGAACCAATTGAGGATTATTTTCAAATTACGTACGTTTTAGAAAAATGAGTCAAGTTGATATCCGCAGTTCATTACTTTTTTGTTATTTATTAGAGAATTTTGACTTGGGTTTTGCTCAAAAGGACAATTGAACGTTGTGATTGGTAATCCAAACTAAGTACCCAGTTGATCACAGAAAAGCATTAAACAAGAATTTTAATTGAATCCAATAGTATTTCAAAAACTTCCAAACGCTCTGCTAATTTTTTTACATCAGATTCTGATACAGAGAATATATTCATGGAAAAGAGTCGAATTAAAGACAGTTCTTAATATTAGAATTCACTTTGAATCCAGAAAACAAAGATTTTCTCAAAAATATATTGTGAGAAAAAAGATATTCCTACATTCTTTCAAAATAAGGAGTTGATATGAAACTCATTCATTACTTTGAAAACAGAAGTAGTTTTATAATACAATCTCTATAAGTTGGTACGATGGCAATCATTAAAAATGTGTACGAATGAAAGAAAACAAAACAAAAATCAATTCAAATCCCTACTTTTATTGTGTTTAATTAAAATCCTCACAAATCCTGGAAATCCAAACAAAACACCTAAATCAAACTACCCCAAAACAATCTTAACTCCATCATAAACTTGAGAGCGACTAGCACATTGCTTATCCTGTGAACCTGAAACCAATCCAGTTCTAGTCAGTCTACTCCTTCAGATTGTCTCTACCGAGATAGCTCAGTCAATAAAGTTGAAAACCTTCCATCTATTATTCAAGAAGTATGACAAATCAGGTAATTTCTTTCAAACTGATCAATTGTATATATCATAAGAAATTACTACTAAACTAGTAAACTATTTCAAGCTATGAAAATATTATATTCTGGAACTTTCAAATTGATTTATGAAAGTACAGAATATTTGGACGGTTCTGAAACTATCAAATTTATCTGAAAATAAATTGAAGATGAGATTGAGACTAGTGTTACTGAATGAAATTTCTTAAAGTCCACACAGAGATTGGAAGTATTTCTTGTGGGTAACATTTTCGGTATATAATATTTGTTTCAATTACATTACGAATGTTGACTCAAACTTGATGAGAAAGAGTGATTTCTGTGTAATCTGATGTCATTCCATAGAAGTATATTTATGTAAAACATGAAAGTTGTGGAGATTTCGTTTCCAAAATATAATATTTACTTTCTCTTTTCCGCTCTTCGAAAAAATATCTCTTATAAATATTTCCTTCTCAATTCAAATGTTAGTTATGAATATATCGATGAAACGTTCCTTTCAGAACATTATATCGTCAAAGATAAATCGCACACTCCATCTTGAAATGAGTCATTCGATTTATTTGACATTATCAACTGGTCTATCTTCTATACAACACTCAGACAATGTCCAAAGTTAAACAAGTGAAGATGTGCACATGGCCGGTTGCACATTTAATTAAAGGTAAACCTCTGTTGGTTTATAGCCCGGAAGGATGGAAGCGAGGCTGCCAGATCTCCTGAGTCTCTCTAACCGGAAATCTGATCAAACTGACAGATTGAAGTCGCAAACCGCTACCGAATGCCATGTGGATATTCCAATAATTCTTATCTCTCGACATTATCAATTTCCGGAAATGGATGTGAAGAATTAGAAGAGGTGCTATCAGTGTCACTGAATTTGAATTTGATTATACTCAACTCAACTGTATCTCCTCAGAAATTTTTCGAGATTGATGCTGTCATGATGAAATATTGAAATACTTAATTTTTTATGCTGTGAGTAACGTTGTCATATTCTATATAGGGGATATTATGTTGGTCATATTTTAGACGGTACGAATTTATTCGACCGACATTAATTTTCTCTGTTCGATTGATCACGAATATCGATTTACATGACCTCTAGGAGAACATACAGTGTGTAAAAGCCAAATGGAATGAATTAATTATTTAAGTTATGGTACATTTTTTAACAAAATCACAAAACCCGTCAAATTCAAATTATAATATGACATACTTCAACGGAAAAATGCTACCCCTACCTTCCACCTCCGTCGAATAACAGGTACAACCCCCAATTTTTTTAATGGAAAGTATATGCTTGTGATATATCGTTTGAAAGTTATCTTCATTCTCTATTCAAAAATGGTTATCGCTTTCAAGTTCATTGCAACAATTGCGATAAAATAAATTAAAATCATGTGGTTACCGAAATTCGACAAAATACACTCAGAACTTACTGCAATATACTCAAAACTCATTTCATATAGAGGTATTGATAATAAGAAATTAGGCAAAAACCATACCTAACAATGTCCTTTTTAGATTTTTACATGGTATTCTTTAAAGAACTGTAAATAATTTCCGTGGCAACGTTAGTTCAAAACACCTTCTCAAATTGTTTTGTATGTTACAACATTACGTGTCAGTATTTTAAGATTGAAGTTGGTTAACTTCAAGTCTAACAAATGGTTAGATTAAGGGAAATGCATAAAATAACAGTTTTACAAATGATGGGTTACAGAGATGAAAGCTGAACACAGCAGGAACTAGCTCGTCTATTTCATGAGAAATTTCCTAATTGACCGCCTATATTTCAAAAAACAATAAGCAGACTAGAGGAGCAGTTTCGCGATCTTGATCATGTGGGGCAGATGAAAAAAGCAGCTGCCAATGCAATGAGTGATGAACTCAAATTAGATGTGATGCTTGAGTTCGAGGAGAACCCATATACATCGTGTAGACAGGCATTCACTACATTCAATGTTAGTCATACACCAATAGAAAACATATTGAAAGAAAATAAAATGCATCCCTATGAAATGATACCCACTAAGGAGCTCATGGACGACGATTTTGATAGAAGAACTTATTGTTTTTTCTGAAGAAACCCGCAATTATTTCTGTTCTTTTATCAAAATATGTTAGAGTTACCCATTTCTTGATTTCTGATTGTTTGATCTGGGGTTTTATTAATCTTTGAGTGAATTTACAGCTTTGTTGGTTTACGATGGCGGTGGCATTCAGACCACATCCCAGGTTATCTGATTTCCTTTTCAATGCCAAAGATAAAGTGGACAAGTTGGAGAAATTTGGAGTTTATAAGCTTAAGTGTCCGGAGTGTAATAGTGTTTCTGCGGGACAATGTGGTCGAAATTTCCAAAAACGTGAACATAAAAGGTCCTCCAGATTAGATAAAAATGATTCGACGTTTTCAATCCATTTTTTGGCATGCAACCACAAATTCCCGAATCAAAACGATACGGAAATTTTGTACTATGCAAGGAAGGGTTGAAAACTCAATTATTTGGAATGCTTAAAAATGCATAGGCATACACATTGCGGATGCAACCTGTTAAATGATCAAATCGTTCTAGTCTACTCACCGGTTTTCAAATTAGCATATCCACATTGTAAACACATTTGAACAAAATTTAGGTACTCAATTAAGCTAAGTACCCCTATTATTAGTATAATCAATCATTTTTAGTTTGATGTAAAAGTATAAAAATGTCCTTATAGAATGAAACTGCAGTAACGTTAGTTACAAATAAAAGTGATAAAAAATATAGAAAATTTCAATTTTCTTTCGTTCATTATATTTCCTACCACGTACTAACTGCTACATCCATCAATTTATAAATAATCTTGAATTTTTTCCCAATTTTTTTAGGTATGTTTATGAATGATCAAATAAAACTGGCCGATACTTGATGAATATACATATTAAAACTCATTAATATAGTTCATTGTATGATTTTCATTATAAAGGGTATCACAAAAACCTCGACACGTGTTTCACTGTACAATAGCTTTCTCAAGCGTAAAATGTTATATTATTTGAATGTACAAATCATACAATAGACTGTATTAATGAGGTTTTTGTTTATGAATGTTTACTTTTCGAACTTCATTCAACTGCAATATCTTCAGTCATTCAAAATTACCAAAATTCATAATAATTTCGTGAATGTAGGTCAAACAACAGCTCTAGAAATTTGCATTTCATCTAGAATTGATAATCAGATTGTCGATAGAGCGTGATAAATCACATACACAGATTTTGCAGTCATCCTTTTCTTTATCCAGTTTTCGCATTTTCCCGTATTGTAATCAGTAAGCCAACGATAAATATTCGTTATTCAGGAATACCCGTCGCCTGAATCAGTGACGTAGTTCGACAGATTATTTCTCAGAGCTTCCCATGCAACTGTTAGCAAAATTCATGACAGATTACTGAACTTTGCATCATCATTGAAACAGATTTCAATCAATAAAATTTACTCACGACCTAACATGAAAGAAATTGAATTCAATGAAGTGAATAGAAATGAACGAGAAATATATGTTGGACTGTTCTACATTTAACATTTCCCAGCTCATACACAAATTAGAAAATCCTGTTCGATGTGTTGATGAATGAGAGATTAGAAGTAATATAATAATCGTTGAACTGAAAATATACTCGTAGATTAGAGGAAATGATTCCTTATTAAATCTGAGATATAAGAAACTGTATCAGTCAACTATTGAAATTATTTTCGAAATAACAATCCGATTGTGAATTCTAGGTCGCACATACAATGATAAGAAAAATTGTCGAAATGGAATGATGATAAAGAATAATGTCGAAATGGAATGATGATAAAGAACAATGTCGAAATGGAATGATGATAAAGAATAATGTCGAAATGGAATGATGATAAAGATTGTTTCTGCTTTAAAGTGTTTTTATGATTACGTGTGGTGGTGGTACGGTGAAACTTAATGAAGCTTGATCAACAATACCAGTATTTCTATTGAAAAACACAACTGAATGGGCTCATTCGGGCTAATTTAGTTTTTTTTTTGAAAATTATATATTTTAAAAGTAAATTATCTCCCAAGTATCCCACAAAATTTACCGGTTTTTATGTCAATTAACAACTGAGCACGGGCAATTGAAAATGTTAGATCGCCCGCGGTACATCACACGTCACACCTGACATCATACCAGGTAACGAGCTTCGAGCGGTGGCAACTGGGCCTGTAGTAGGAGATTATGAATCGCTGCCTTCGTCGGAATTTATTTCATTTGCTGACTAGTTTGAAAACACCACGTGTTACATTTTCACGCAGTTGATACACTGCAGTAAATAACACACAACTTGCTCTCTACGGCTTTCGCACACGTATTTCGCTTATCTGCCAGTACTCCCTTGTCGCCGAGTCGACAGATGTCACGTCAAGCTTGAGCACATTCAACTATTAATTTGAGGGGGAAGATAATGAGTGAGATTTTTGCAGATGTACTATTTGGAACATAAACTTTCAAATAATGAAAAAAAAAAGGCAAATGAGGCCATTTAAGTCCAGTGATTATGCTGCATAATCACCGTCTTTCACTTGGGTTGACGTTAAAGTATGGGAAACGTCATAATACATTGAAATTATCAAAGGTTTATGAAATATGGTAACTTAAAAAATGAAACTGGAATGAAAAAGGCCTGTGTGGGTGTTCAAAAATTTGGTATTTGTTGAGAGAAATATTGACTGCTGATAGTTTGTAGTGGTGTGATATTAGCAAAGTTGTAACATATTCAAAATTTTAATCATATTACATTTAATGTAAGGGAATATATTTGTGATGCTGAGATGAAGAGAAATGCAGCTCATCGTTTCTTAATGCTCTTCAACTAATAAATTTGGTGGATCACCAGATGAACTTATTATTCCATCCAGGATAGGTACCCTCGAAGAATTAAAATACCCCAACTTTTTTTTTAGTCATGGTTATTGTAGTTTCTTATTGGTTAGAACGTACAAGCGCAAAATTTTCAAAAAGAATTTTCTTTTGAACTTTTGAATAACAACTCTTTTAGTGATGGATCCCCAACTAATAAGGATATTTAGAAAAGTTGGGGAATTTTAGTAGTAAAAAGGTTGATTAAAAATGTATTGGATCTCACTGATGTGTAGAAAAATCGATTTGATGGAAAATTTCATTGTTTTGAATTGTTTTCAATTCAATGCCATGTGAACCATTTCTCATGTTTCTTCAATTTGTTATGTATTATTGAAGTTACCAAAGGTGGTGTTTTTCAGGTTTAACACCTTTTTTCACATTTCAGTATTTTTTACGCTATTTATGTTCAAATACTGGTACGAATCATACTCATCAATGCTTTGACTCTTGTGTTTCGATCAATATTTTTGAATTCCAACATTCACGAATAGGCGTTATTGATGAAATACGAAAAATGGAGTTGTTCAGTCTATATATTCATTATATTATTTTTCAATACTTAGAATTCGGCGATAAAAGGTGATACGGAGGTTTCATACAATTTTTCAATGGTTTCAAAACATATCAAGCAAAAATTAAACCAAGCATTATATCATTCGTTTGAAAAAATTTCATTTGTTTCAAGTTCATTGGGAAGTGTGTTCATCACATGCTGAAAAAAACCTTTTCCTTTTTTGCGACAATCCTCGATTTCCGTAAGTCCGACCTCAATGACGTAATCTACTTACGATTTCAATGCGATACGTTTCTTTTAGTGTTTCATAAAATTTGACGGACATTTTTTGAAGCGTATTGTGAATAGATAGGTCATCACTTACGACATACTATTACTTTGTTCACTCACAGTGAAAAATATCCAGCTTTGCTGCCACCTAAGTAATACGTATTCGTCAATCATTGCTCGTTCTGAACAATAATTTCTAAATAATTTTAAAGATGTCTGCATAAGATGCCCAATATTGAAAGTGGCACAAATATATTTTTCTATTTGAGAATATCCTCACATACATATCCGCCACTGGTCACTGTCGGTCGCTCTAACTGAATTTCGTGCGGTTCTGCAAAGAGCGGACACAAAAGGGCCCAGAGCGGAGTGGAGCGTGGGCGGTGCACGGCCCATAAATTCACTAAATACGTGTAAGATTAAACCACAAATCGCTGTTGTTTTACGGCTAATTCATTTATATCGATCGGAAGCAGCCGCCGCTCTGGACCACAGCATCACATCCTCTATAAAGTCGACTTCAAGATTGGGAATCTCCTCTAATATATTGGGCAGCGCGCGAACTAACCACAGAACGACGATAACGTCGATATGGAGCTGGATTAATTCCGCACCCACTTTGTCTCGCGATATTTATCGCATTGATGTACAAATTGTCCGATAAATTCCAATGACACCGTTTGGAAAATGTTGGGCGCCTGCATTTGGAGATAGAGTACAATGGATCGCATTGAGACTTCCCTGAGTCATCCTTAGAAGTATATGAAGGTACATATCATGGTATATATCAAAGGAAAGTGCTACGAAGCTTGATACCAAACAGTTGTTGGACTACAGTAAGGATGAACTACGATTTGTAACACTCCTTGTTACAGGTCACTGTTATTTGAATCATCATATGCAAAGACTCGGACTGTCGGAAGACAGTGTGTATCGCCTCTGTTTGGAAAATAATGAAACGGCAGAGCACATATTTTGTGCCTGCCCCACTGGGGACCGAATCAGGTTTTTGGAGTTCGCCAAAGCCGTACTGTTACTATCTGACCTGAAATATCACTCACCATACAAACCAATCGGCTTCGATAAGAAGCTGGGTTTGTTTGGCCGAGTGAGAATAAGTGTGAGCCACAATAAACCCTTGCGGATTACGGTGAAGGATCGAATTAAGTCACTCACTTTGGAACTAACCTAACCTATATCCTAGTAAATTCAATAGTTGATATTTTGAGATAAATAGTTATTACTCCATATCTTCGAGGAGGTAAAAATAATACGCATTTTTAGCTTGACTTCAAACTATAATGAAAAAGGAACTTCCGAAGAAAGAAGAAAATTGAACGAATATCAATGGAATGCTTGTTTCAAAGAAATATATAGATCGTAATAAATTGGTTGAGCCTTTTGCGGCAGAGATTTTCAGTGCAACTATCTTCATTCGAATTTGAAGGCCGATGCAGGTGCATGATTTACGAGTTTATATCCGTATCACCAAAAGATCCACGGGTACAAGACTGAATGAACATCGGAGAAACTATAAATCAGGCCAAATAGACAAATCTGTAGTAGCGGAATACGTGCTTAGTGAAGGAGATCACACGATACTGTTTGAATATGTGAACCTAATTCCCCCCGATCATGGATACCACAGTCGGCTTGTACGGGAAGTCAAAGACATTCATAAACATACGGAAAACTACAACAGAAAAGAGGAGGCGGTAACGCTTGACCGGATTTGGAATACCACACTGAATGATGCTAAAGTGACAACAGCACAATGCAATGTTACGTCATTAACAGGTAATAACACTTCGGCCAATATCAACGCAACAACAAGAGAGGCGGACTACTTGAATCCACATAAATATAACCTACGAACTAGCAATCACCAGTCATCGCTAAATTAGCAAGATGAATAAAGCTTTGAAGAAGCCAGCTACTCAAGCTGGCGAAACGTTAGGATGCAGTTCCAAACTACGATGGCCTTCAAACTCGAATGAAGGAAGTAACACTGAATATACGAATCATTTGAAATAAAAACTGAAAAACACGCTTTTAAAGAACATTGAACTGAAAAGTTGAAAATAATGTTTTTGAAAATAATCTTAAAACAATAACGAAAGAAAAATACTAGTATCATTATGAAAAAGGAGACGGGCGCTTGATATACAAAAAATATGGCACAAAGCGCTCACGCTTTTTTTACAATAATACTAGTATTTTTCGTTCGTTATTGTTTTAGGCTCATTTTAAAGAAATTATTTTTAACTTTTTTTTTTAAATGTATATTTATTTTTCATTTCTTTTTCATGTTTTTTAGTCTTTTCAAACTATATTTATTTTGTCCAAACTTTGGTATCAATCAGCTGAATATTGTTTAGAAAAATGAAAATTGATATTTTCCGATTCCGGAGGGGGAGTCTGAAAATCAGCTACCAACCCCAAAGAAGGCTGCAGGCGCACAAAGGAGGGTTACAAATAAGGCAGCAGGCACATTCAAATTGAGTTCGTATTATATCAAGGAGGTTACGTATACCGCCATCTGTCCGCGAATAGATCAAGCAATAATATCGATAATTCTGTCAAATACAGATCCCGAGCTTTCAAAGGGAGGAAAAGGAGAGTTAAAAACAAACAAACATACACACATACATACATAACAGGTGAAGCTAATAAAAGCGTGAAAAAATAATAATAAAAATATACTTTTTTCAAATAAAAAATACATGTAAAGTGAGTTCGAATTATAACAAGAAGGTTACGTACAGCGCCAAATGACCGCGAATAGATCAAGCAATAACGTCGATAATTCTGGAGTTACAAACAAACATACATAAATACAGGTGAAGCTAATAAAAGCGTGTTAATGTTAATAAAAACAAGAATTCCTATGAAACACTTACATCCTTAGCAGATATGACGTATAAATTCATTTCTACGTTCTTTCAATCCATAATGTACTTCTCACAAGTATTTTTATTGATTTTCTCCTGTCATCCATATAGTACATAGGAAGTCAATTGAACAGGTATTATCGTAAATAGATATCATGAATGATATTGTTTAGTTTTTATCAGGTCTCATGCATTCACCTACCACCTCAAATAAGTTAACTCATAACTTTACCCAAAAACAATTTTGAATCTTATACATGATCAAATGTTATGGCAAGAAACATTTTTTAATCTTTTTTATTTCGATATCTCATAATCACTACATCAAATATGTGTCAAATTCATTCATTATATTACTTCCAACCTTCAAATGATATTTATAATAGCTGGCTGCGAAGGTATATGGATGATGGAAATATCAAATACTTTCCAATATGTTGCCTATCTATGTCAGATATAAAAATCCTTCTGAAGGTATAATAAGAGTTCGGGGATAATGGTGCCATTAACATCGAATTTCCAAGCAATATACATGTAATATGTTTCATCAGCAAAAAGCGAGACGTGCACAGAACACTTATGAAATGTTCATAAGGAGATGTGTATCAGAGAAATTCAGTAGGCACCAACATTTTTCCGTCATCCACTTTATTGAGAAATCAACTTTTCATGAGTTTCACAGGGAACTTTAGGGAAATAAATTCATCAATACGGTTACTGAGAACCGATCAAATTTCTTCAAGTTCATTGTAGTATACCACCTACCAATAATATGAACTTTGAGTAAACAAAGTGGAAATAAATCATACTAATAGTTTATAATATGAAAATTGATAGATATCTTCACTATGCATCGAATCATGATGCGACTGTTAAAAAAGGTATACTAAATTGCCTTCACAACAGAGTTCAGCTCTGCTGAATGCAATGCGACATGCAATTCAACTGAAAATTTCAATAAACAAATAATTCAACGATAAATGCAATAGAAAATAAAGAGTCAATTGAAAACCAAACAAACATACAAACAGCTTCACAAATTCAACAACATCCAACTCAACAATTACCAACTCAACATCCACCTTCACCTGAAATTTTAAACAAATCAGCAAAGTAGTAACTCAACAGATTTATTTCAATTCTGAAATAATCGAAGAAACGTTACAACCAGATAATCACCTTCTAAGCACAAAAAAAATTTAGGGAAGATAAGAAAATGTTTTGCTTTTTTATTATTTATTAGTTTGAGACAAATTATTATTGTATGGAAGTCAATGGAGGACAATTTGAACATTTCATTTAAACACGCAGATTTGATTTTTTTTATTGTGAACATAATGATAAAACAATTCAATTTTTTCAAGAATGTGATTGTTTGAAGATTGTTTGAGTTTCTAAAAAGGGCTTAATAAAAATGGGTTTTTACATGTAAAAATAATCAGATTATTCAAGGTGGCTCATTCGAGGTGCAAAATAGATTTTTGCGAAAACGGTTCATCAAATTACTATTTTTCATACCCCCTTGTAAAAAGGCTTCCAAGACCTTTCAAGTAAAGTATTACTCAACCCCTCTCCTAAATTTGAGTCTGTGGGGTTGAAGAGCCCTCTATTAGGGGGTTGCTTGTTCAAGCCTAAAATATACGTGACAAGATGTCCCCCAAACAAAATCATTCGACGTGTTTCAGGAAATTTTTCCACTCACTATGGGTTAAGAAATATACGAGGTGGCTCGTCTGAGATGGAATACCCTATAGACTCCCGATCTATTCGACACCGAAGTTTTATATTGGTCAAACCGAAATAACTATCTCCAAAAGAATGAAAGAGGATGAAAGTAGTTTTTTGAATGGAAAGATCAACTTTTGAGAATCATCTTCTGACAAAGAAACACCAGTTCAATTACGATTATGACGTATTGCATTTAGAAGAGAAAGGTTCAAATTTGAACCTTTTGGAATGCTTGAAAATCAATAAATTCGAGAATTCAGCATCATTACTGAATGATGAAATAGATTTGAATTGTTCGTTTTTACTGAATTTAGTTTGTAATAGGGTAATTGGTAATTAGGATAGATCCCAAAATAGGTACGATGATGTCGCAGGTAAAAACTGTATTCATTATATTTCAGTTTCATGAGTTACTTCTAAAAAGGTGAATAAAAATTTGACAGCTATATAGTAATAGTTATTATGATTCAAATGAATATGAAAGAATGACAGATATTTTGTTTAAACAGTATTGTGATGCCCGAAAATGCTAATGTATAGTGAAATACGTGTAGAGGTTTTGTAAACTTTCAGGTGTGTTTCAGGTAATTGTTATAATGCAAATCCTCTGTTGACAAAGACCAGTATATTTAGTTCTGATAAATATAGTTTATAATGTGATATGATGAGTCATGTAACGTACTAACAAACTTTATATATAGTGGAAGTGAGATGTAGGTAGGCAGCCTATCTACCGCCTGCCTGCTGTAGGCTTACACGAATGAACTAGGTTTTGGATAAGATTCCTAAGTTTAAGATAAAAACTCACGATTTTTTAGAGTTCTATCGCCAAAACATTTTTGAATAACGTAAAATGCCAAATACGACGGAGTTTTATTACAGATAACGGGTTCGTATATTGATTCGTTCGATTAAAGGCCTCTCCAGGCGTTATTATCTGTAAAGATATCTTTCTCCACGTTCCTGTTTCGAGAACTATCAGAGATAATCTCCAGATCGTATATAAGAGCCATCGTGATTACCGCTAAACGACTGCACTAAATAAGGACCAGCATCCGAAGTCGGACAAAAAGGAATTGAAACGGTCAGGGCTATAAAGCTAACTGACAATTATCTTTCTTCCTCTAATTTAATTCCTGTGCTGCTCAATGGTTTTCAGTTCTTTTCAATGTATGTGGTTTTGTTTTGAACTCATCTAGGGCTAGTAATGAGAAACTAATGATGATAGTAGGCATCACTTTCTGGTTATTGAATATTGTAGATTTGATAGTGTTTCCATGAGTATAACTATACACACATCTTGAAAAGTTGACAAAATTAATGGGGATATTTCCATAAAGTAACTTGAAGAAAGTTATTGAACTTTTGTGTCAATAGACTTCATATGCCAAACAACATACTGTTGTTTGTGAATTGTTGAATTGTTGAACGTGAATTGTTTCATATTTGAGACGATTCACGTTTCGAAAAAGAAACACTGCTACCACACATTACATTTGTTTGTCATTTTGTGGTACATTTTCCGTTGCTATTTCGATTTCATTTTGGTAAGTTTATTGTTATTTGCATATCGTATAACTTGATAGATCATAATGATTTGTAAAAAACTGGATAAAGAAAATAACATTTTTCAAATGTTGAAGATGAACAACGTTTGTTTACCGAAAACAACATATATCTATCATGTCACCAACACGAGCCAACGGCACATTTATGATTTCAATTATGATACCTATCATTCATAAGACACAACTAAAATGATTACATGGGATGGGCTACGTGGGTTGAGCTACCTATCAAGCGCATCCCCAGGTGGCGGATAGGGGAATGGTCAAGGCCCTGTCCGGGAAGCCAATGTGGCCTTACGGACAGGGTCGCCAGACTCTGGGTCAGTGGCAGACATTAGTAGGGTGAGGGGAACTAAAACTCCCCAAAAGCCTTTGCAAAACATGCCACCGTGGATCAGCCGACCCAAGCTAAGGTGTAAAGAATCGTGCCGACAACTGAATGGCAGTAGGGTGATATGCGGTTACGAACTATCCCCTTGAAGAAATGGGCGAAACTCATAGTAATCAGCCTACCTTTGGTTATGCCAGGCTCTGCCAGAGGTGACCAACTCTTCCTTTGCTACTCGTGGGAACACACATGAATGAAACAAACACAAAAACAGAGACAAAAAACCCCAATCCCGAAGCTGCACAGAAGTGCTCACCTCAATCTAAGGCGGTGTTTAGGAATGAACAGAAATGTCCACCTCAATCTACCGCTTGGAATGAAGCTGGACTTAACAGATCACCTCGTGATGCAATACAAAGGCCAAGGCGTAAGCGCATTTGCCGGGCCGACGCCAATAAGGAGGAAGAGAGTGAAGGAGGCAGGAATGCAGCAACTATAAGTGCACCTTCCTCCTCCCCCACTCCAACAGCAAGGGCACTTCCTGCGGTGGGCGCAAGAGCTCCGCTTCAAATAAAGGCAAGGAACCCGCTGCCCCTACAGGAAAGCTCTCTCACTTATGCACCTCCACGGAGGTAACCCCAAGAAGGTTAAAAAAGCCACGCAACGACAGTAATGTCGCTGCACCCTCCAAAACCTTCGCGGAGGCCACCAAGGATTCCAAAAAGATTGTGTGTTTGGCGAGTCTTGGCCTACACTTGCCAATATAAAAGAGATGTCTCCTAGTGACCTGTCCACCGTCATGGAAAGGACAGGATGTACAATGCTTGGGCAGGATGTACATTGGGTCACATGTGGCCTAAGTGCTGTGGATGTACACTCACCTTCCCTACTCTACATATATAGATACATGGAAATGTACACTTGCACGGCTGACGTCAATGTTTTGGTTGGTTTTCGGGTTTTGCCGTGGTTTTCTTTAGTTACAATCTCCATACGTCTCAACTGCGGCAGTCATTTTTAGTTGCGTGGTCAAAGTACTCTTCTTGACGTATCAACTGACTTGACGTATCAATGAGAGCTTAAGTTTCAGTTGATACGTCAAGAAGAGTGCTTCGACCATGCCACTGAAGATGACTACCGCCGTTGAAACATTCGGAGATTGTAACCAAAGAAGACCACGGCAAAATCCGAAAACCAACCACAATGATATGATAACAGTAAGCTATAGCTACCTGTGCAACATCCAGAGCAGGCATATAAATATTCGAAGATGTTTCAAAATAATTGAAATGAAAGATTCCAGTGAATGTGTATACCTAATAGCCTAATTCTATTTCTCTAGTATCTTCGAAAATAAGAACATATTCGGAATGTTTATTATTGAATTTCGGAATATACTAGTACTAATTATCAGTTATACAGTGCGCATCATAAGTGTTACCCCTCCTATCTATCTCGTTACTGGACTATTGTTAGGAAAATCGCCGAGACACGTCGATTTTTATTTTCTACAATGTATATTTGAGTATGAACAGTTCACCCCTAATTTTATTCCTTACTGGAGGGGAGCTAACCTTTTGAAAAATTCAAATAGCATGGGGTGGTGAGTGATAGCCATTTGATAGGGGGTTTTATTCTCTATTTAACCGTGCAAACAATTACATCAGAAACAGGAAGGAGGCAACTAAACTATCACTAACTTTTTCTGTTAATACAGTAAATGTTCAAAATGTTTCCCGTTGACCTCCTGGCAAAAATATAGTCTATTTCTAGTTTCAGTCCTGACACTTTGCAGAGTATCGCGACTAATTGTTGCACACACTTCCGTAATCCGCGCACGCAACTCCTGAATGGAGTCACACTGAGTCTTGTATACTTTAGATTTTGGGTGACCCCATAGGAAGAAATCAGAAGGTGTTAGATCTGGTGATATTGGAGGCCATTCCACAGATCCTTGGCGCCCGATCCATCGTCCAGCATAAACAGTATTCAAATAAGTCCTTACAGCAACTTCAAAATGAGGAGGAGCTCCATTTTGTTGCAGAATAATGTCCATATTAAATTCGTCTGAATTTTTTTCGACAGTCGCCATTATCAGTGGATCTATAACTGTTTCCAGCATTTGGTCCAGCATTTTCCAGTCAGACCAGTCAGATTTTTCTCAATGAATAACGGACCTATTATATGGTCACGCAGTATTCCTGCCCACATATTAACTTTTTGGGAAAACTGGGTATGAGTTTCACGAAAAAGTCGAGGATTTTCATCAGACCAGTGCCTCACATTTTGTCTATGCACGTGCCCGTTTAAAAAAATGTAGCCTCATCACTGAAACAAATGTGTTCAAATAACTGGGATTTTGCAAAATATTGTTAGAGACAATTTCACAATATTCTAGATGGAGGTCTGGATCATTGTCCGTCAGTTCTTGCAACATTTTTATTTTGTAGGGATGACATTTATTTTTCTTTAGAACTCTCAATACCGTCATCTGCGAAACCTCACAATTCAAGGCAACAGTTCTACTCGATGAAGACGGATTATTCACAAACTCGCTCATAATGTCCATTTGTTTATCTTCCGCTGTAGTTTGTCGCCTAGAACGTGTTTTATTTTGCACACTGCCATTCTCACAAAATTTTTCCACTAGCTGTTTGAAATAATGTATCAATACGGCGATCTGGAAAACGTTCATTGAACATTCGTGCAGCCTCATGATAATTGCGATGAGCCTCACCAAAAATAACAATCGCTCCGCATTTCTCATTTAAAGCACGTGGTACAACCATTGTGAGAAGATGAATCAAGTACAGCTAACAGTTAAATACACTGATATCAGTTTCTTGAATTGATCAGTAATTCCTGAGCATCCAAAAACATCTACAAAAACGTGCAGTTAATATCTACGCAAAGGACAAAAACGTCTCACTCGACGTATGAACCAAAACCGATATCATTCAGGGCCGAATTTTTAATCGTGAGTGTGATTGCGCCACCTCAATTGTCGTTATACTTAAATCATAACTCTTCAATTACTGCATCAAATTCAAATTCCTTTGCACGGTTGAATAGAGAATAAAATCCCCTATCAAATGAGCTATCACTCACCATCCCATGCTATTTGAATTTTTTGAAAGGATGCTCCCCTTCAGTAAGAGATGAAATTATGGGTGAACTGTTCATACTCAAATGTACATTGTAGAAATTGAAAATCAATGTGTCTCGGCAATTTTCTTAACAATAGTCTAGTAACGAGTTGGATAGGGGGGTAACACTTATGATACGCACTGTATAGTGGCTACCACATAAGAGGTAAATATACGCTATCGCGGACTTTTTTAAGACTATTCAAGATAAACAATCTTACGGTAGATCATCTGCATGTAACTCCAACGGTATAGGCAGCGCACGCCAAGATAGCTCTTAGGGAACATTCACCGTGGTATTCTCAAGAACTACTCCTTTTTTATATATACACCAAAAATCTCATGAGTTTATTCACCCATCGAAGCTTCAAAGATATTCTCCGAATATTTTTAAAGCTAGTTTCATCTAGAATAACATGTAACACTTTCTTCGATGGAAAAGGCTTTTTTGTAAGATTCAGATGTATATTCTTACATCGCCTGGAGGACGAGAATTCTATATTTTTTTATTACTACTAGTTTTGTGAGTTTTTCAATATGAATAGATTATTATATAAACCCTATAAAATACTGGTTTTATAATCCAAAAAGTTTTCAGCGATGATGTAGTTTTTGTCGCTATGAAATAAATACAGTCAACTCTGCAATGAATAAATAAATTTCCTGGGCATTCTCAAGATTCAAATGTCCGTCCTGCTTTCTAATGATCATTTCACTTTTCGTTTCTTGTAAATGAGCCGTCAGTTACATCATTAACACGTAAAACACTACTGGTCTGGTAAGAATTGAAGATAGTTCATAGTTTTATGTAAGTAGCATGCAGCCTTCACTGTGGTTATGGAATTACGTGTTCTGAGTGGGAGAATTTTAAATAATAATACCCGTACAATGCAAGGATAACGCCGGAATCGATCTGTTCTCAAGTAGAACGCTGCTTTATTGGGTCAAGTAAAGTATTTATGATTTTGATTTGAGTGTACGAACGTCAGAGAGTGGCCGTGCCGAGAGCGACTGCCCTCAAAAATGGAAATGGGTCCGTAGGGTCGGAGTGTAGTTCAAAAGAATTTTATTTTAAATATTCCAAAGCCATGAAAAATACAATTGATTGTTATTGTAATAAAGTGAAGTATTGAAACCTGTTTTATTCATGCCGGTACTCAGGCCGGAGTGGTTCGGTTACCAAAAAGCAATGGAAATGGTTCCTCAATATTGATATCTAGAAGTTTATTAACAAATGCCCTTCTACGCAAAAATGTTTGTTTGGAAAAAACGATTAATTTTATCATCGGATTTATCATTGTGATGTAGCTTACATAAATGAAAAAACAAACCAGTTGCACTATTCGAAAACAACATTTTTCAATACTATATTTATATTTTCAATTCGTTAAAATCTTGATTGTTCACAAATAAATGAAAGATGTTTTTTATTTTACAGGTAAGTATCTTTTCTGAAGTCTTAAAAAACTAGCTGCAAAAATAAAAACACTGGTTGAATCTTATGCATACCTTCAACTTGGAAGAAAATTTTAATCAGCAATAGCATAATTCAAAGAAAAATTGAGATTCAAAATACCAATTATCTAATTTTTTTTCCTCAATATTCATATTTGAAGCTATCCATAAATAAACAATTTTCACATTTTTCTTATTCTAGTCGCGTTTCGCTGACACCATAGCGAAACGCGTACACACAAGTCACACTAGACCACAATTTTTATACATTTTTTTATACAACAGTAGTAGGTAACTCACTTAGTTAGTCCAAGGTAAATAAGTTAACAGAAAGAATTTGTTAAACAAATTACAATCTCAATTTTTGGAGAGCAGGTAACTTTTTAAAATGAATAATTAAAGGCATTATGAAAAAGGGTTCAACAATGGTAAGTGAGTAACCTCTTGTTGGTCGTTCGATAGAGAAATTGGATGTTTTGTTCTTATTGATCAATCAATCCAATCAATCTATAAGATTTCAGCAGGAGTATCTGGGAAACTATGTGGGCAAACATTCGAATTATCTATTGAACGACCAACCACTCATCATTTTTTTTTCATAATGCCAATAATTATTCATATTGAAAATGCATCTGCTTTCCAAGAACTGGGCTTTTAATTGTTTTTCAAAATCTACCTGTTAACTTCCAACACAGGGACTTTGATAATTGATAAAGGTCATTTTATTGAAGCTACATCTGTCAAATTAGTTGTCATTTATCCAGTGTACTTTGCTGAATCTCCAAGGACGGATATGGTATTCAACAATACGTGCAGATAATAAAACTACGACTCTTCAAGGCGAGGCCATTAGGTTCAGGGTCACCAGAAGCTGCCCTCAAGGTAGGGTACTATCTCCCCTTGTGTGGTCGCTCCTGATGGATCGTCTGCTTGATGCTGTCGACAGAAGGAAAGTTAATCTCTAAGCTTATGCATATGACCCTGTCATCTTGGCACATCGGGAAGGGTAGCTTGTAATAACCTCCAAAGCACGATGGACGTTGTTCACAGTTGGCACCTAAGGAAGTAGTTGTCTGTCAACTCCAGCAAAACTGTGAGAATCCCCTTCACCAGGAGGAGAAATTCCCTCAATGGTGAGGTCATTCCATTTGGAACAGAGGTGAAATAACTTATCATTTTCCTTGATAAACAACTCACCTGGAACGCTCACTTGGAAAAAGTTTAACACAAAGCCTGACTGTCCCTATGAACATGTCGAAGGATTTGTGGTAAAACTTGGGGTTTAGGTCCCAAACAAATCCATTGGATATATGTGATGATTGTCAGACCAATGATCACTTATGGTGCAATTGCCTGGTGGCCGAAGGCTTTACAGAAAACGGTCCAGGCGAAGCTCTCTAGCTTACAGAGACAGGCTTGTCTGACCATCAGTGATGCCATCAGTACCACACCGTCAGTGGTCATGGATATCCTTCTAGATCTACCTCCTTTCCTCTCCTAAAGAGAGAGGCTAGATGGACTACATATAGACTTGTGCACATTGCCAACTGCGCAACTCAATTTAATACAGAGTGCAACAGTCTGTTGGTTGACACTGGAAGTCACAGCATTCTGAAAATGACCTCTGACTTTATGCATTCAATCTCAACTACGAACTGTCTTATGAAATATTGTTCCCAAGTAGAGAGGACTGGATCCTAAGGGAAATGGAAATATTGAAGTAGATAGTTGTTGGTTCACAGATTGATCAGAAACATCTTCCGGTTCCGGTGTAGGTGTTTTCACTTGCAGACCCAGGACAGAGATATCCATTTTCATACAGAAATCAATAAAAATATTCTCGGGCAGTGACGCGGCATTGAAAGCTCTTGGCTCCTACCGGGCAACGTCTAACTTTGATCGAGTGTGAATAGGTGTGAGCCACAATAAACCCTTGCGGGTTGAGTTAGAGGGTTGGACCCTCCAAATGAAACGCTATAAAAATATAAAATGTGATATACCCTTGGATTGTGAATTTATAGCTTTATCAATATCTATAATAAATAAAATAAAAGAGGCAGATGGTGGCAATGTTGACACAAAACGTTTTATCGAATATTCATTATTACATCGTCATATTACACTTCGAATACAATCACATTTTCCTTTTTAATTTTTTGAAATAACAATTTCATTCGAAATAAAACAAATAACAGCATTTTTGGTTTTCCCCATATAACTCAAGAAGGGCGAGAGTCCCCGTGAATTTTTTTTCAACCTTTTTATTGTTTCCGATGATAATTACCTTTTTTCCCATTTAATCGTCTTCGTATCTGTTGCGGTTTAGACTAGAGCAATATTACCACATGATAAGAGAAACGGCTTGTATATAAGATGAGGAAAATAACTTTTGTCTGATTTCTAGAAATCAGACTTTGTCCTATAAGAAAAGATGTACTACTGAGTAATATAGGTTTGATATATATCTCATTGGTTCATTTTGCTTTTGATTGATCGACTATTCATTTTAGCAAAAACCACTTTTAACTAAAAATGCTAATCGAAATCGTCAACTGATAGATCGACGGACGATTCTTCTTAAAATGCCGAAGCGGTCGCAACACATCCATCATACGAAAAGTCTCAATAATCGTCCGAGAAAGTAAAGTAGATCACGTCTGGTGAAAGCCTATTACAGGTTGGTGTACACCTGGGAAACCGCTGCAGAGAGTGGGAACTGGGTATTGATTCGCAAGTTTCGTAATATGGCGACCTTGAACTTGGCTTTCGTTCCATAGTTATTCTACTTCTACGCGTCGATGCGTTCACTTCAATAAACGTTTAATTGAATAGGAAATATACTCGCTGGGTTGAATCCAAATATATCATATTTTTATGAAGATATGATTTATTGTTAGCCTATGACTAGGAACAGTTGTCTCTTTTTAGAAATTAGGTATAGTTCAAGTACCTCTCAACAGCTCCCCTTTAATAATAACCTTAGGGAGCTAACTAATTTCGTTATTCAATAATTATTTCTGATTATATAAGAATCACAATAAATATATATAATAAAAGGATACATAATAATATATATA
>WOGP01000646.1:0-22904 GCA_015342065.1 Leptinotarsa undecemlineata | reverse complement strand
GTGATAATGAATCATAATATGATATTATATACGGGGTGTTCCATTTGAAAAATCAAAGAAACCGCTACTTTATAGTAGAAGCGACAACGTCGCTCCGTCTGAAATATTTTAGGCGTGTAGGTCATATTGAGTTATACATACTGTGAAATTTTCAGGTTGATCTGTTGAATAGTTTGTCAGAAACGGCTAATAAACGCTCATCATGAAAAGCCCTATATAATCGTGGGCAGATGGCGCTGTACGTAACCTCCCTAAAATATAACTACATTATTGCTTGATCTATTCGAGGGCAGATGGCGTTGTACGTGACCTCTTAGATATGATTCGAACTTACTTTACATATTTTCCTTCATACGAAAAAAGTTTTTCTATTAACACGGCGCCTGCTGCCTTGGGCATGGTAGCTGATTTTCAGGCTCCCTCTCAGGAATCGAAATATATCAGTGGCCTTTTTCCTAAACAATATACAGCTGATTGATCCCAAAGTTTAAATAAAATAAATATAGTTCAAAAAGACTAAAAACACGCTTTTTTATCATACGAAAGTGAAATGCAAATTTAGTTTGAAAAACTAAAATACACGCTTTCAAAGAACATCGAACTGAAAAGTTTATAATACTTTTTTTATACAAGCTTGAAATAATAACGAACGAAAAATACAGGTATTACTGTGAAATATCGTGTGCGCTTTTTGCCATATTTTTTGTATATCAAGCGCCTGTCGGTTTTTTTCACAATAGTACTAGTATTTTTTGTTCGTTATTGTTTCAAAGCTTATTTAAAAATTTTTTTTTGGCTTCCAGTTCGATGTTCTTTAAAAGCGAGTTTTTTTATTTTATTAACTATATTTATCATGCTTTTATACAAGTATGTATGTTATATTAATATTTGTGATGTGAATATGTCATACGCTAAAAAAATAAATAAGTTAATAGTGAAAACAATTTCAAAGGATAACTGACGATTTTATTCGCAAGCACTAAAACGAAGGGAATGAACTTGAAGTCAAATGAAAGTCATCAAATCACTCGATCAATATGATATGAAAACTTGCAGTATGATTTACTTATTTGACAAAATTTTTGAATCGATTATGTCATTCTTGAAAAAAGTCTGCTCCTTACAGTACGCCCCGTGCAATGGAATTATTTGTCTGATAATTTTCTATAAATGTGATGCGTTTGGCAATATATTTATCGATTTTGATTTTTTTGTGATCAGTTATTAACTTTTCTTTGAAGCTCTGAACAAAACTGATGTCTCACTTATCCAATATTTTTATTACAGATTTTCAAACATTCAAACCCATAGAAATGTATATAGAATTATTCCACTTTTCACGTTCACTCAACTCATCAGAAAAATTTTGTCATATTTCAGTGATAAATCAGATAGTTTATATAATCCTTTTGAATGCAAAATATTTTAAATTGCCTTCTTATCTGGGATTATGGAAAAGTAAATCCGAATTTATGGTTCGAGACATCCATTGAATGGATCATTATCAAATGCGACAGCAAATTCTGTCTCAATTTTTAAGTGCCAAACGAAAAGTCCATTCCAAGGTTGGGCACAGGTTATGGTAATGAGTTTCATTTTTAATACCTTTCATTATGGTAAGAAGATTTCAAACCAACCGGTATAATATAATACAACCAGTTGTTCTCCATCTTTGCAATTAGCTGCACCGCGCTGATGAGGCCAATAGCCAGAAACACGTGTCCGAGATTTGCCTCCATTTTAGAGTGTTCTATCCACAAATTTTCCCTTTTTTACAGGTCAGCCACATCATCATGTAATGAAAAATGAGTAATAAAACTCTTTATTTCTTTTACCACTTTCATTCGTAACTAATGTTGTTGCTGCAATTTCGTCCAGTGAGGACATTTTCAAACAATTACAATAAACTGAAAATATATCATAATGTTAGTCCTCATATATCTACTTTAGGTAGTAATAGAGGTCTTTAACTCAATTGAGTACCTGAAATGTCTTTACCTGAGACAATGTGGATACGCAAATTTGAAAACTGTTACCAGAGTCTTCTTCGTAACAGCCCTACCAAACTGACTGTAATCTCACAAAATAAAATATATCTAGCTTCTGGTTTAAGGTTGTCCGATAAAATATTTCAATCCCTACGTGCCGGTTTCATCATTCAGATTTGAAATATTAATTGGGTGTATGTCTGAAAACACTTTCCCAATAGAGAGTTATTTTTCGCCCATGAACAATGAATACATATTACTGGTATATGACCGTATATTTTCAAGATCGCTCAAAAAGAGGAATGAAAGGTTACAGAAAGAGTTAATATGCACAAACACAACCAAATCCTTTTTTGAACAAATACTGTTTCTGCATTGATAAAAAACAGTTATTAGATAGTGAACATAAGTAAAATGAAAGATTCACAACCATCAAACCTAGTCACGTAAGAGAGTAACTACGAAAACTAATGAATGATAACAAAAGACATCTATCACTGCCTTGGATTTCAATAATCATACAGCTAGCTCACGTTTTATATTGAAATTGTTCGTTAGATTATAATTCCATCTAGATTGACAACGGTAAAAGCCGTAAATGCTGATAATAGTGAACGGTATAAAGATATTATGAAAGACACACTTCATGAAATCAATTTCAATCGGCATTAAAAGCTTTTGTTTCGATAATTCGTTTAAAATTTGCGGATCTTTGGGATAGCAGATAATCGATATTGCTCGGAATACTTGACGGGTTCAATTCACAATTGTTAATTCGTCTAATGAAATGCCAGGAATGAAAGGAAACTTATTGAATAGTATTGTCCAATATATTTGAATCTCAATACCGGTATAATGTATAATATTGAGAGAGTGGACCTTCATGTCCAAGTCTTTGTCCGAAAAATTAGTAAATCTAGATCAACTGTGAAACGAAACTAGTGTAAGGAAACAGGCTGAACTTTATTTCCTTTACACTTATTGCGTATTGCAACTAACACAAAGAGAGGTATGAATTTTTGATATTTCTGAGATTTTTATTCAAATCATATCCTACCCAACTTACAATTTTATATTTCATAATGATTGTGAAAACATTTCGAAGAAACGAATTATAAAACTATATTTCTCCCAGAAATGTTCTCAAAGTGTTTATAAAACAGCTATAAATAGGAAATTGAAACCGTTTTATAAAACATTCTTCATTCATTTATTATTCAGTCTTTTACAAACACTTCAAAACTGTTTTATAAACATTTCAGTTCTCAAAAAGTAGTTTCGTAAAAATCTTATGAAATAAATGAAATACAATTTCATAGGAGTTTCTTCAGTACTTTCAAGTGAGCGTTATAAAATATAATGCAGCCTGAAGCGATAACAATAAAATAAAAAATTGTTCAAAATGTTTTCTTAAATGCGCAAGAAGTAATTTTGTATTGAACTCTAGGAAAATATAAAAGATATGTCAGCAACCAAAAAATAACAAATAGAAAGGTTTGGGCCATTTTAATAATTTCACTTTGGTACGTATAGAACCGTTAAAGACATTGTTTGTGCTTCAATGATCGATATTTTAACCGAGAATGAAATTTTATTGACAAATACATATCCTATCATTAGTAAAATTTAAGCACGCCACTCTTTCATTATTATTTGTGAAAAAAATGGTTATTAAAAAACTCACTTTGTAGACGTATCAATTTTCTAGTTACATATCAACTCAATTTGTTCTATGTCTGCAAATATTACTATATGTGCAGTATTTCATATTTTCAACTCATTTATGTCAGCATTCCGAATTGCTATCATTTTAGAATGGCGTCGTCCTATAAAATAATTTGATATCAATAGCAAGAGTTTTAATGTATTTTAGCTTCTGTTACCCCTATGAAACTGTTAAGAAACACTTACTTCTAGGAACGATGGTATTGTGGCAGAGTCAGACTACTTTTAAAGCTATAGATTTAATAAAAATGAAGACTGGATTTCTCACGTATTGTTTGGATAAATATTATCTGTCGGGATGTTTCGGCTAAAGAAATTCTTCAATCGATTATAAAGGTTGAATTCCGAAGTAGTTTCTAGCTAGTGTTTTGAGTATATATAAACATGGTGCTCCACTTAAATCGGCAGGTTTTAGTCATTAATTATCCTGTTTTCAGCAGGAACGAAATTGAAGCACTAGGTTACGTGGTTCGTCTAAACCGAACCACTTTTCTTAATTTTTTCCAATGATTGATATTACACAACGTTATTAGGGACGCTTGTCAAATGAAACTTGACAAATCATTCTTCATTACACAACCTCTGAAATCAGTGTCAGCTGGTTCTTCTTACGTGATGCATTTTATTTTCAGCGAGAGTAAATTTTTAGGTATTAACGGAAGTAATTTGATTTTATAACAGTTATTTTGTTATTTTGGAATTGTAATAAGTGTAAAGAGTTGCGAAATTATCATTAAAGTGACAATATGGTAATGAAAACAAAATTTTGTATGGAAGCATTCGAAACAAATAACTTCTCCAAAGCTAGAGGAAATTAGCTACGGAATGATTTCGAAATAGTTTCATGAAGAGCATACACACCTCACAGGAAAGTGCTGTAAAACTTCTACAGAAAAATTTTCTTTCATAGGAGAATATGTTTCATAAATTATTTGTAAACACGTTTCTGTGAGAATTTTGTGACTATTTTATAACGTATTGATAATTTTATTTTGTAAAAGTTTCAATGACAAATTCATAAAACACTTTCATTGCCTACAACTGTATCACGGCTTGTCTGCTATAATTATTAGCATTTTGAAAGTAATTATAAGATACTATCAAAATGAAACTCTTGCGGGACCATGAAACTATAAAACAAATTTGCTGGTCGGGTATATTTTAATCATTTTCATATAAGATCATTTACCGGTGGCTGTTTTTACTATTTGAATAGTTGTTTCTCAAAAAGACGCAGAACAAAGAATTCAAATCCAATTACACATTAGCTTCTGTTCTCGAAATTATTAATAAACCCATTTATAAATTTTACTGGAGTTTTTTCCCAACACCAAACCGTTATTTCAATACTTCGGTACGTGCTACGATCACCAAGTGATCATCTTCAAGAGGAAGGTGTTAAAATAAGAGTTTTGTGTTGAAAAAAACAATGTTTCTTACAGAAATGTATATATTCATATAAACAAAATAAATCTCTTCCATCTCAAGTGGGAACTAGTCACGTGTAATGATGAACTAGTGCAGTATGATCTGCATTAATGGGAAACCCATATTCACCCGTTTGAAATACTTGATTTTCTAGAGCAAGAGAAATAATAAACAATGGCAAGTTGTGAGCGATGTATTCAAACTCACATTGTGGTACTGTCAAATAAGAAGATATTTTTTCATAGACATGCTACTATGCAGAGTTGCTCCTGAACATGTTTCATATAATATTCCGTATTTTTTGAGTACATCATATTTTTAGTTCGAAAAAGTTTCATGCCCTAGGTACATTGTGCACAAGTCCAACCGAAAGCTAACAATGTGAATCAGGCATACCATCTTTAGTAACCCAAAGACAGATTTGAACACTCACCTATGCTGCTTCCATTACAGCAAACTCTGATCGTCCACAGATATTCGTCAAGTTATGCTAAGAAGTAAAGAGCTGAACTTACTTTATACGAAATACAGCATTAGTATCCACATAATTTGAAACTCCATCAACAAAAAACCTTCTTCGACTCAAATATCCCCAACCCAACCTCATAGACTACCCCAAAAATTTTCATTGATACGAATCTTAACCAGTTCAAATAGAGAGACAATAACGGCGAAGTTATCAGTTGCAAGTAATATGAAATGATTCATACGAAATACAAGAATTTTGGCACAATCTACGCATCAAGATCAAGACGACGTAGGAGCCGTTTTTACCAGTCTTCAATATAGTTTCTCATTCAAACTTTCACTAGGAATCTCAGTCTTTACTGGAGAATTTTACGCCAACTGGAAAGCACTGCAGTACATAGAGAAGACCAACTCAATGAAATTTGTGATTATGTCAGATTCTTTATGTGCCCTAGAAGCAACCAACAATTATACCCCAACCATCCCATCATTTGTCACATAAAAGGACATTCTGCAGATTTGAAAACCCCTTCTACAAGAAAATCCTCACCAAATTATGGCAAGATCAATGGAATGGGTCTCGCAGTAAACTTTCCGAAGTAAAAACAAGTATACTCCCGAAAAGTAGGAAAAGCCAGGTCATAATAAATATCTCGCCTGTAAATAGACCACACTTGCCTCATCCATAGATACCTCATTGCCGGCGATACCAGTCCTATGAATGAAGTGTGCGACTCTTCAGTAAATGTTCACTATATCTTAAAAGTGTGTTTGTTATATTTCAACGGAAGAATAACTCGTGATATCCGTCCTCCAATTAACAACGCATTCGAACCTAGATGTAATATTGTAAATATTGTTGAATTTTTAGAAAATGTCAACTTGCTTAACCTTATATGATACCCCGGAACATGATGCATTGTTCAGTCGCTTAGAACCCTGGAGTTGGATGCTACTTCAAATAGAATAAATAAAAATAAAGAAAGACTTTCATCGAATCAATTTTTTTTCTTGCTTCTGAAAAATAAATCGTATTGAATAATAATCCTGAAATAGGACAGATATTTCAAACAAAAGTCGCTTCAAAGTAAATCAAGACACTGTGACTTAGGAGTCTCATTGGATCATACAATTATTAATCTGTTCACTGGATAGTGCCCTGTAATTTACTTGAATACAACTATGACGGTGAAAAATCACGTAACAAGTACTCATGTTCAATGCTGAATGTAATATCAATATCATACCATATCGATACATATCAAAGCGAAATTCTGTCCGGAATATACAGGTCTCAAAAATTATCAGTAACACCCACGAATTTGATTCAATTCATCTGAGAATATTGAGGTTCGTTATATTTTCCGCCAGTGGTTTTGAAATTGAGCATTCATTGAAGCAAATGGCCAATGAAAATTGGCAGTTTCCTTCAATTTCCTAGCACAGTAGAAATTATTTCACACACGGAGATATTCGAAACATCTTTGCAGTTTGACTACCAAACAATTGATGCAAAAAAGTATGCGTAACCTATTGTAAGGGATTCAATCAAAATTCGTTTTGAATACGCGAAACTAGAAAAATTATCTAAACTAGTTCTCATTCATCCAAGTTGAAGTAAGACTTATAAAAAAATCCATAAGTCTAGTTTAGTGTATGACGTGAAATGTTAATTCTTTCATCACAATGAAGATGATACTTTAGTTATCAATTATTTTGATGTATTGTGTGGAAACTTGTTCTTGTAATAATGAATGTAATATTTATACTTCCCCTTCTATTCATAGTTCGCATACCAAACTATGTTATTTCCAGATTCTGGAAACCTATAAGACACTTGTCTTCAGATGATGTGGTGCTGCAGGTTTTCCTGCAGCGGAAAAAGCAAATGCGCCACTGGAATCAATGGAGTCGCCCCGGAGGGCCAATTAATTTTTGTTGTTTCATGATTTTAATATACAGTTCTTGTCTTATTGCTTCTCATGTCTCATTCCGAAACTACGATATTGGCCGTCGAGGATGACAGTGTTTTATGAATGATAACTGATTCAGTAACATAACAAATGTTTGTAGTACAAGCTAAATGGGAAAGGGTGATTCAATATTCAATAATTCAATATTCATACGGAAGTAGTTGTTTCGAAAGAACTTTTATTCGTGTAAAAATTAATTATTTTGAGAGAGCTCTTTTTCTTATAGTTCGTATCTGCAAGAAACTTTCACGCAATATTCACAAATCTCTGTGGAGCTTTTATTTTGGAATTGATTGCATTTTTTTCTCCTTTGGAACTTTCTCAATTTTTTGTAAAAAAAAAATGAAAGTGAAAAACCTTCTTTCAAAAACTACACCTCACGATTTGATGTTCACAAAGTTTATTTGAAAAATATACAGATACAGATACAGATAATTTATTCATCATTGAAGTTTTACACAACAGTACAAAACTTATCAGACTACTCAAACATATTAAAACTCATAAAAACATAAGAATTTACAATTTACAATATAAAAAGTAAAAATTTCTAAGCTTAATAACTTTTTAGATAACCCCTGTATATTATAATGTAAAATATTTATTTCCTTTGATTCCTTCATACCATCACTTGTTGTTTGCTGGTGTTCATCGGTGTTTCCAGAAAAGAATTTGGTCGTGCTGCCTCGACTCCCCCATTCACCACATCACGAATATTATACTTTTCGTAATATAATTTGAAATCGAATCTTTTAAATCCAATTCCCTTGGGCCAAAAACGTGGTTCGTAGAATTGATTCTTCCACTCGTAATCTGCTGCCACCATGAATTGTTTATATCTACTACCCTCATTGGTTCTCAATTCTTTTACTATAAAATCTTCATCCAGATTGTTTGTTTGTTTTTTTAAGTATTCCAGTATATCTTCCTCATGAACCTCCTGTTGAACTCTATAGAGAAACATCCAGATTCTTGGTTTCTCACCCTTGAATTTTCCTTCACTGTCCTCTCCTTGTCCTCTGATCTTCTTGAATGGTTTCCTTTTGCTTTTTACTTTTTTCCAGTCTTTTTCTGATTCGGTTTGCCCTTCCAGTTGATTCTTGTTGTCTATCTGTCTAATTCTATTTGTATTGTTGGTTGTTGAGTATGAGGTTATCTCATTTTGATTGACAAGTTCAGTGTATTGTTCTGCTAGCAGCTTATGTTGTACTTTCATGATGCCACCTGATAAATCCGTTAGGGTTATACCCTTTTTGCTTTGATCTTCTTGTTTTCTTCGTTGATTCATATTACTGGAATTCGTGTCTCCAATCTCAGTGTTTTTGCGATGGTGAGTCACAGCTGGCGACTTCAAATTATTTGGTATAGTTTGTTTACCCTTTTTTTGGTCTTGGGTTTTTTTGTAGTCAAGATTTAGATTGTCCACCTGCTCTTTTTTGCCATCTTGTTTATTTTCGTGAATTGATTCAATGTAAGTGTTCAATATTTTTACCTTTTCTCGTAATTCATTTATTATGATGTCCTTCTGCTTTAGAATATATAAAAATGTAATTGAGTCCCACTTACTCTCATTTCCTGATAGTTTGTCTACTGCATCACAGAATAGGTTATCATCGCCTTCATTATTAATAGGCATACCTGGATCTATCTCATGGAAACATTTAGGGTTTTTAGATGAATTTGCTTGTTTTAGACACCCAGGGTGATATGTATGATTACACTTTGAACACAAAACTTTGTCTTTCACTATTTGACGTCCACAGTGTTTGCACATATTAGTTTTATCGCAATTATCAGCATTTTCTTTTAGGAGATAAACAGACGAACCTTCGCCGGCCGCCATGTTAATATGGCCGGCCGCCATGTTATATCACATGTTTCGCTAAAACATTAGCTTTTTCAAGTGATTCAATCACTTTAATCACATAAATCACTTGAAAAAGCTAATGTCTTAGCGGAACTTGTGATATATTTTTCAAATGAAGTTCGTTGAGATCAAATCGTGAGATGTAGTTTTTGAAATTACTATGGATCTTCATCAAGTAACGGCCGAATCAATCAGAAACATGAAAAACCTTTCTTTCTCAAAAATTATTCTCTCCTAAAAATATACTTTTTTTCAATTCGAATCATTGATGTATGACTTTTTGAAAGTGAAAATTCAGTTTGTTGAATATGAAATTATATTTCAGAAATCAGCATGGATTATTTATTATGACTGGAGAAGACAGGTGAGTCGAGTAAACGATAAGAAGTATTTTTGTGGGATTCATACTACACCAAAGTTTTCAAATATTTTTCCAAGAAAAAATATGTGATCAAAATCTCTTTGGAAGGGATTAAGGTAGGTAAATCAAATAGAAGTCAATGAAACGAAGTGCGAAGATTATCGTTTCTCATTTTGGCATGCAATTTTATTATTCTTGTTTTCGGTATGAAAACTCATTGAAATTAGTATTTTTCCCAATCTCAGTACACATTCATATTAATTTTTTCGAAGACAATATATGACGGGCACATTACAGATTCCACAGGTACATCAATATGTGAACATGAGGAAAAAGCCAAACCCAAGAACATTTTCGGAAAAACAAAATGTAGTCGTCTCATTTCCTCTAAAGTGTTTCTTAAAATGTTTATATAACACGAACAAAAAAACACGTATATTCGTGTCAGTTTGCAGAAAAAGCGATAAGTAAAATCGATCATTACAATCTACAAATACAGATTACATCGCAAGAACTCAACAATACATACACCTGATAATTAATGTCTCACCTTGGTACCTGTTTGATTCAATAATTGAGACATCTATTACATATATGTTAGATCAATAATCAGAGCTACAAAACTTCTCAAACAAAACTGAAAATATATTCCTGCGGTGGGAGGTATATAGGTGAAACACCTGAAACACTAAGTGGCAGACGAAATGAACATCGTTAATAAAAAAAAAATAGAGTCGATGATAAAGAAGAATATTTTATGATCCATTGGTCAAAAAATGCATTGAAAAAAAAAATTCACCAGAGATTCATTCGAACAAGGAAGAAAATCCAAAACATTTTCGTATATTTTTTAAATTCGGTCTGTCTGTTTTTCTGTTAACCAGCTGTCGCATCCCTACGAACGACAACCGTCGGAAGTCGAAACTTGTGCGACCTAAGGATTAACGAGGTCTTACCTTTCAACGTGTTATTCCTAACACGGGTTGGACGATAGCAAGTGTAAATCGATTATTAAGACTAGGGCTTGAACCACTGACTAACACGGCAGCCAATTCAAGTGAGCGAACAGAGCAACCATGTTGAACCGCCTGGCTACCGACCGATCGTTCCTGCCTTTTATTGTCAGGCAAGAGTTAGAAAAAGAATTTGGACTTTGATCTGGAACAAGTTCCGGTTGGTTTATATGATACTCAAGAGTATCAATTATGGCATATGGACACGTTTATTTCGACGTCTACCGAAAATTTACTTATTACAATCGAGGCGTCCGGAGTTTCGAGAACTGGAAGAGGTTGCTTACTGGAACGTTTGCCATGTTGTCTGCCAGCAAGTGCATAAATGTTTTTTTCCGATAATTCATCTCATTTGATTGACAAAATTTACAATTATGGCAGGTTATTGGCCACTTAGATTTTCGAGAGATTCATATCATTCAGTAATTTTTTGTGGTGAACTTTGCAATTTGCCTTTCATTACATTCGAATAGATTGTAGGTACCTACAATATACTTCAAAACATCAATGAGTGTTGAAAAATGTATAATAAATAATCTCTATAATAAAGCACATGCTATTCTCAGTATAGCTGAAAATTGCAATAAAAAAATTATTGATAAAATTTGCTCTGATAGAGAAGGCTCATCTACATTTATTCTAAGATTCCACAATATATGGTAATAGAAAATGATCTGTCAGTCAAAAACAGAATAAAATAGCATGACACATTCAACATCCACCAACTAAACAATTACCTATTCAACAACCACCGAAACCTCTCACAACTAACGTTATACCTCATATTCCTGGATTATTTGAAAACATAAGACGAATTGAAACTTGACATGAAAGTTATTGGTGAAACTTCAAGACCAATGACAAACATCGATATAACATCAATATTTTGCGGCACAGAGAACAAAAGGAGAAAGAGAGCGAATGAGAAAGAAGTGGCAGTTACTATAAGTGCAGCCACTTCCTTCTCCACTCCACCTTCAACAGCAAGGGCAGTTCTTGCGGCGGCCGCCACGGGCTCCGCCTTGAATAAAGACGGAAAAACAAGGCAAGGCGGTAAGGCAAGGAACCGGCTGCAGGGGCAGCCGATTCCTTGCCTTTCCACCTTGCCGGTTCGTGGAGGTGCACTCAAGCACTTTAACGGAGGGAACCCCAAGAAGGTTGAAGAAGCTGTGAAACAACAGTAATGTCGCTGAATCTTCCAAAACCTTTGCGAAGGTCAACGTGAGACACCTCAAGTTGCAAAAGAGAGTATGTGTTCGACGAGTCATGGCCTACACCTGCTAATATTAAAGAAATGTCTCGTAGCGACCTGTCCACCTTCCTGGGAAGGACAGGATAGACGTTAACCTAGGAAGACAACTCCTCGGGAGGACATACAATGGGTCACATGTGGCCTAAGTGCTGTGGGTCTACTATCACCCTCCCTAATCTGGAGATACAGATACAGAACATCAAAAATAGACAGTTAAAATAAAATAAAAGTGTCGGAACACATTTTAAAGTCGGACGGTGAACATCAAGTGAGACTGAACAAGACGAGAATTATTGTCAATAGTCGTGAATACAAATAATCAGCGTATTCTATTATATTTGAATAGAAGTACTTACTAGATGGCCTGAAAAGTTCTTAGGCTAACACATAGATAGAGCTATATCAATTTTAGTTAACACTAACCTTCAAATGATACGTCTACGATTTTCAAAGCTATCGGACTATTAGTTTGTGGGATAGAACATTTTTAGTGAAGTCACTTTCGTTAGTATGAAGAAAATGGATAAGAAGGAATTTCGTGTGTTAATAGAGCATTTCTTATGGCAAAAAAGTATTGTTGTGTATTGTTGTTTATTTGGACTCTGCCCCAGAAAAATCAACTGTTGAGAAGTGCTTTGCTAACTTAACACGATCTGAAATGAGCACAGAGGATGATGCACACAGTGCACGCCCCAAAAAGTTGTTACTCGAGATAGCTTAGGCTCTAAAATTGTCAAAGGACTGTTGGACATATTGTGCATGAATATTTGGGAATGCACAAGCTCTGTTCAAAGTGGGTGCCGCACGAGCTCACAATCGACCAAACACAACAACGAATTGATGATTCTGAGCAGTGTTCGAAGCTCTTTCACCATAGAAAACTCGAATTTATGCATCGATATGTGACAATAGATAAACATTGGTGAACCGACTCCAAAACGTGCAAAGACGCAACAGTCGGCTAGCAATTATGGTATCAGTATTTTTGGCATCTGCATGATATAATATTCATCGATTAACTTGAAAATGAAAAACCATCAACAACGACTATTAGCTACTAAATAGCGTTATTGGAGCGCTTGAAGAACAAAATCGCAGAAACAGTGTCATTTGAAGGAAAGTAAAGTGCCGTTTCACCAAGTGTTCCAAATCAATGAAAACGATGGCAAAATTGCATGAATTGAGCTTCGAATAACTTTCGCATTCACCACATTCTCCAGATCTGCGCCTCAGCGACTTTTTTCTGTCCCCGGATCTCAAGAGAACGCTCAATGAATATACATTTTGCGCCGATGGGAGAGTAATCGTCGATACTTATTTCGATTAAGAAGACAATTTTTTCTGTAGAAATGGTATCGAAAAATTGTTTTACTGCTATAATCGTTGTATTCCCCTTTGCTACTATATTGAATAATAAAGTCAAACTCTATCGAATATTTTTTCTATGTTAGCCTACCAAGATATTTCCAATTCCGAAACCGAAGACAGATTTTAGCCTCCAAAATTTCAAGAGTAGCCGCATAATTTCTTAGCTTTTTTGATAAATAAAATTGTTGAATACAAGTTACTGACTTTCTTCGTCAAAATTTAATTCACGCCGTAACTTATCGGCAAATTTGTCGTTTTACACCTGTATAAAGTTACATTTTCTCTACAGAAAATCACTTTCGAATATAGTAATATAAAAATTCAAAAGAAATCAATTGAAATTGCATTCAGAAACTACGGTGGGCGCTCTCGGTGGTCAACCATTCCAACACTATAAATTGTACTTAGGCACACCTTATAAAATGCTAAATGAAATACTTGGAAGATTTCAATTCGTTATGGTGCGCTTGAGTTTTCGATATAAAGGTATAATTACGGTTCCACGTTTCAAATTATTTCACCTCGGAGACCCTCCACTATTGTGTTGCTCGGGTGGGTACAGTTATTTCATATGTACATAAAAAAGTTTCAATAAAGTATTAAGAAATTTATTCAGAAGAATGGTCGCGGATCCAGTAAAATAAATCATGAGCAGTGATTTCGATGCTGAGATAAGCCATTTTAATGTAATGAAAATTTTGAGTTATTGAAAAACATTTTTTTTCCAGAAATCCAGTTTTGAATATGTTGTTATCAGATGGAAATAAAAAAAAGTCATAGCTCATTGAATATTTCAAATCATGTTTTTCACATTCGCTTACATAATTTGGATGACACAGATGTTTGAATAAGGCTCTGATCTATATTCATCCAACAAACAAAGCAACCCAAATAATGAGAGAGGCGTGATCAAAGCATGATCACCACGGACATTTACATCTATTGGGTGAAATAAACAAGCCTTCTTACGCTGATCAAACATATTCAACTGCAATAAGCTGACGGAGTTCATTGTTACAATGTTGAGTGGTCAGATATGGTATTTTAAAGTATAACATTTCAAAGATATCAAGTTCTGAGAGAGCTGAAGAAACTGCTGATTTGTGTCCCTATATTCCCTTTAAAAAAATTATTTATACCTAGCCGCATATTATTAAAAAAATCAATAAATAAAATTTTAGTCGTTCCTCAGTGCGACTCTATACAAGTAGCCTTGTCTAGGAGGAAAGTGTAATATTCACTCCTTCATAGTTTTGAACTATTTCTTCAATATGTACTACGAATCCGTAATTTTTATTCGCTGAGGTCAGAACACTCGTTTATTCAAAAACTGAATCAAACTGGTCGACAATTCTTCATGAAACTATTTATAATAAAGATAATAATAATATAATATAATAAATATTGATAATTGAATGATAATAATAATAATGCAGCTATGCGGGCGTCGAACGAACTCGGTTTAGTTTCGAACACTGGACGAATCTCGAACAACTTTGTCACCGAGTTGTAAGCCGTTTAGAAAAAAGTCCAGAAAAGCCGCAGATATCCCGTCACTCCTGAGGCAACACAAAGATAAGCTATGCATAAGGTTTCCTCTGATAACATTGAGGAGCTTGGTTGATCAAAGTATTTCTGCCATCTCCTCAGTGATACAGATAAATGCAGAAAGTTCTCATTTTTGGCTCATAACGTTTGCTTAGGGCTCATGGTTCTTGGACCCAATGATCACTTACCCCACGGTGTGCGGAGTGGTCATTGGCTGATGACGCTGAGGCACCCTCCAAAATCTAAAGGTACTCTGGAGACAAGGCTAGCCAGCACAATCTCAAGGTGGAAAAAATAATCTTTAACTGTCCATATTTTTCCATCCTAGTGTTTCGAATTTAAGTGACACATATCGTCTGCTTGTGCCTGTGATGAGTCATCTAAACGAGTTTTATAGGACCAGTAATCTACTTTTTACATTTTTCTGTATAATACAGTTTACAGTTCACAAAACCGCGAGACGTGTTCCGCTCCATAATAAATTGATCCTACTTCACAAACATTTCGTACTTTAACAATATTAACTACCTGTATAATATGATATCCATGAAATAATAATTTGAAAACCCACAAATTTTGGAAATTGAATTATATATTGCACTGATGGTAGGTATTGTCTTATGATGGTTGAAATTTTGCTGTGGATACTTTCATAATTTGAAAAAATGGATAAAGGTAGTTCTAACTCGGGGATGGAAGCAGTTGAATCTATAAATGATGAATTCAAAATAACATAATTCTTCCGTCCTGAAAAAGACTAAACGAATATTGCCGTGAGTAAAGAAGAATATGCAGGGAAAATTCATATTTTATAAATGTTAGCACACATGATATTTTCCTTAACCCACTTAGAAAACGAAGAAACTGAATAATATTCATCGTGTCATAAATAAATCAGGAAATGATAAATTAGTAGTGATGTACCTAAAGTCGTCCAAACGTTACTCACCGGGAGTTTCCTTTGTTACAGTATCTCAAGTTGCAATGCTAGAAGAATCAATGACAATAATTGAGAACCACAGTACTTTTCATTCTCTATTGGACTTGGAAAAAACATTTACATATTCCGTCCGTACGATGTCAAATTGATTAATCACATTTGATATGAATAATGTTTTCTCAGTATTTATCTGAATTGAATTAAATGCTTTTAGATGATCTAGTAAGCAAGAAGAAGGAACCCGCTCCATTAGAAACACCAATTAAACGTTGGTTTGCTGACTTCAAATGTGGTCGTAGAGATACCGATCATGCAGAACACAGTGAACTTCCAAATTTTTTTGTGCCACGAAGATATCTTTTGCTACGGTAGATAAATCCCAAAATATCACACCGTATCATAGCATACTCTCAACTTGTGAATAGTAGAGCTGTCTCAATTGATCAATATTGAATACATGCCGAAAATTTCCAAATTGAAAGGCAATTTAATTCAACCTTGAGATTAGGTAATGGGAGCGAGCCTTTCAATTGAGACTTTCATTTATTCGTAATCCAAAAAAAATTGTTTGATCCGAACTAGTTCAGATCGATGGACCCGATTAGTTTGATTGGAATGACACTTCGTTACATTTTTATAACGAGTTGTTACATACGTTTTTGAATATGGTGAAACCACAATGCTTGCGTTATCGAAGTATTTAAAAACAAGTAATTTGCTGAAAACTATTCATTCAAATATGTTAATACTTCATTGCATTTATCACGCAAGGAATGGTCCATTTTTTCATATATGATTAACGGCGTATCATCAACGTACATTGTGAAGGATGTAGGTAAAGAAAGTTTATCCGAATCATTAATATACAACAGGAACAGAATTGACTCTAGTATGGACCCCTGAGGGACACCAATGTCTGTTTCAGTTTGCTGTGAGAAATGAGTGTTGATTGCTACATATTGTGTACGTTTGAATATAAATGATTTTATCCAATCTAGAGGATAGGTTCTAATACCATGCTTATACAGTATGTCGTGATTGATACTGCTGCTGAGGTCACAAAAGATTCCAACGGGGCATTCTTCTGCCTCAATATATTCTATTATTTTCTGATAATAAGAAAACACCGCAGTCTTTGTAGATTTTTTGTTCAATTAGCCATGTTGGTTTCTCGAAATAATATCATATTCATGACAAAATGACATTAATCTGTCTTGAAAACGATACTCGAATACTTTGGAAAATGTTGAAGGTACTGTTACTGATCATATATTCATATTATACTCCTCATATACTCATATACTCCTGATCTATACGACACTGAAGGTTTAACTTTATTAAATTTAATTCAATTATTATTCGTTCTGTGAGCTTCGCGCAAGCGAAGAGTTTGTCGAGGTCCTATGGCGCTCGTTATCGTTTCTTGAAGTGGGCTAGTTTTTTGAAAAGAATGGTATCAATAATATCTACTTTGTAACTTTGTTGACAGCAATTTGTTTAATTAAACTCAGTTCTCAGAAAAACTTTGATACATGAGAGAAGTATTTTTGTTGAATTTTTTCTACACTAGAGATTGATTCCGTCAATTCAATCTGAGGCCGATTCTTCTTTGATACCTGTCTTTGACCTTTCAATCTTGACAGAGAAAATTTGGCTATCAATTATTCTTGAAAGACACGAATAACAATCAATTAAATACGACCGATCTGTGAGTATTAAAATTTTACCGACTCATTAATTAATTACCAGTATCACTTATCGACTCTTGTCTGCCTGTTTGATGAATATTTATTGGAAAGTCATCCAGTCATCTTGCTGAACTGTGATCTTCAAATAAGAGCTTAAAGCTAGGTGATTAATTATTGACGTTGCATGACTCTGTTATTTCGTGTAGATATTTTTTCTGCTTCGATATACAATAACATGCGCTGAATTCTTGGAAATGTTTGTTGAACGAAAATCGATTGTGTGCAAGATTATGAGTGGTCTGATACGATGGAATTTTATTTGTCAGCGGTCATTGACTAACAGGTAATGCACTTGTCTGGTTCTGCTTTTGCAAAAGAAAAATGCACCAACGAATATGCTCAGAAGGCATAGAGCATGAACATCTGTTAATACTCAAAATATTCACATTTTATTTGTGTAATAGTCACAGTATACAAATGACAATCTTGTTTTAATGTTAGTTCATGTGTTGCACTGTTTGGAACCGTTGGTGTATTAATGAATATTATTGAAGTTTTATACCAACACCAAACCGTTATTCCTCTTGAAGATGATCACTTGGTGATCGAAACACGTGTCACAGTATTGAAATAACAGTTCAATGTTGAAAAAAACTCTAGTAATATTCAACGTTTCCTCACTCACTTCTGGAACTAGAGCAAGAAAGCGGTATATTTGCCAAAATGGAAAGACTACCTCCTGATTTGCGGATGCAAGGTCTGGTTCTTGATTTATTATAGCAAATCGATTGTAAGTGGTGAAAAGAGTAACCAAATTGAAAGCTCTTATTTGGACGCCATCTACAGGGGCGTCAAGAAATACTGTTCATGTTACGAATGAGTGTAATCTAGTCACGTTATCGATAACAGTATATGATCTATTCGATTGAATTCCAGTCATATGAATCTTGTTAGAATTGGGGATAATATTTGCAATAGGGATAGGCAGGTTTTGGCTTTTTTTTTCTCATCTTCACGTGGAAATATTTCAAATAAAGAAACGAATCAATCAATTTTGAAAATTTCTTCGTTGCTAAGGAGTGTAGGCCATGCAAAAAAATAACTTTCAGACCAAAACTAAAAGTATAACTCTCCCCATTCAGATACTACAATATAAACATTGAATTACACGAAAGAATAATACCTCAGAAACAAGTACTTTTATTTGAATACTGATATATACATAAAAACAAATTTTTCTATTCAGTTCGTATTCCAACTATGGTTATGGAATTTAATCAGATATCATTCACAGGATTGCTACACAATATAGTAGATGAAACAGGTGAAATTCCATTCACATGTTACACTGTTATCCTCTGCGGTGGACATGCGATATTTCGGCATGAGGCAAGTTGCCTCTTCAGTACCAAATCTGGATAATATTATATATAGCACTTAATTCATTCATGAAATCACGACTTTATGTCACAAATGAAATTGATCCACTCATGTCATAAATGACAGTACACTTTAACATTCATTCGCCGTAGAAATCTTGTTAGAAGTTAATTTTACGGATACAATAATTTTTGGAAAATAAATGTTTTCCTTTATATTTCCTACATACAAAAATGGGTGAGAATCTTCAAAAGAAAAAAAGACATACAGTTTGGGAAATTGTGTTACCTTCTCAAATGCCCTACTAGCTTTTGAACAATGGAGACGGGAGTAGATATAAGGAAAGAAGAAAGGAGTAAACCAATTTGCGAATATTTCATTGATGAAAGTTGTGGTTTGACCGGTTATCGGTCATATATGAAGAAAGACAGTTATATTTTAACAATAATAGAAGGTAAAGAAAAATTTTAACGAGGAATTCAGTCAGTTATGAATTCCGTCACCAATCTACAAAACTTGATTCATTCACAAGGAAAATAAATGGTATCAAAATGAAGGATTTCATTTCAATGTCATCCTCATTTTCTAATTCAAGTGATGATTAATATACCCTCTAGTAAGCATAGAATCGAGTTATAGTTGTTCAAATGCAGCTAAAAGGAAATTTTGAAATTTCAATACAACACAAAAATATAATATAGTCGAAATTCAGTGAAAATAATTTATAGCTAGGTGAAGTGGGTAACGCCGTAATGCTGACAGTTTTGGTATTACTAGTCCTGTGATGTCAATGCGTCTCGTTCAGACCCAAATGAACGATGAAAAGGAACAATAATACAGCAAGCGCCCAACGTGATGGTTAGCCCACCCCCATGCACACAAACTCATTTTCAATATAACCTCCACTACAGCTCTTATAAGACATACAAATATTCGATACAGAGGCGCATCATGATTTGTTTTGCCATGAAAACATGGCTTCCCCTAACAATAAACCAGTCATTAAGAGAGTATAATTACATAACATTTTAATGAACTGTACTACTACCTTTAATACTAAATGAAATATGAAAATAAATTACAAAGAAGTCGTGTTCCATTTGACACCCTTATTGAAACCAATTATAGGTATAAAACTGGCCAGCAAGGGGCTTATCGTAATTCAAAAGAAACTTAGTTCAGAGTCTTTACCTGTGCGATCAGTCGCCATCATGTTTGGAAATCGTGGAAGTTTATTCCACATAAACACAGTTCTTCAAATGGAAGAGTTCTTAAACAGTGAAGTGCGATGTGTACTGAGTTGAACCTCAAAACGATGATCAGCCAAAGTCTGTTGCGTATAGCTTGTCAAATATAGGAAGAGGTTTCTGAATTTGGTTATGGTCCCGCCCATCTGATGTGCGTTCGTTAGAAGACTATGAGAACGAGAGAGACAGGAAGAGAAATAGGAAGAATTATTAAACCTCTTTCTATATTTGACAAGCTGTATTTCTAATATGTATCGTTCTTGGTCGAATCAAATATGCCGAGTCACTTAACCACTTTCCATGAAAGTATCTATGATAGAGAGACAAATTTTCAATTTTTCTTCGATGTTCCAGACTATCAAGGTTGCAAATGATGTTCGTGTCTCCAATCAGACAGGTGGCTCTTTTCTGGATGGAATCCATCAGCTTCAGGGAAATCTTAGGGTATGCTCCATATATGGGAAATATACTCCAAAGAAGGTCTGAACTTTATAAGGCTTCAAAAGTTGCCTAATACTAACGACTTGAACCTCAGACTCTTGGGAGAGAACCTTCATCTCCAAGACTCGGTTACTTTCACAAGTACTCTCAACTGGGAGATTAACCTTGGAGAAACCCCGGACAGAGTCGGGAAAAGGGCTGATATCCTAAAACGCTCTGAGGCAAACTCAGCAGATGCAACAGTAACGCTATCATCCACACTCACAAAACCTTTATAAGGCCGATCGTGGACCATAAAGCCATAATGTACTGTACCCTCTAGCAGAGTTGATTCCTCCGTATACTAAGAACCGAGAGAAGAATTCCAAGAAATATCTACAACCTCCCATACCGATATTCCTCCTAAGACTTATATAACCAAATAGATAATACTCCAATCAATTCGAGATTACAGGAACACCAAGGCAGATACGCATCGACAACTATGAGAAACCGCGGCCATCGGCACCCTAACTTTCCCCTGGAGTCTCCGCGGAGGCGCCAAGAGGTTACCACGGAAAAAGCTCCCTTTCACCCAGCCAGACTCCTGGGGCTGTTGCAAGACGCTACGGAGCAGATCCAGAACATTCTAGAGAAATAACCATTGACTATCAAATAGCGAAAAGTTCACGCACTGGAACTCCCTGAAGACACAACTTGAACGCTCAACCACACCACTCCTGGCTCAACACAAATCGACACCCCTCAAACAACGACCAATGCCATGGAGCAGGTCACCCGAACAAACAAAGGAAAAAACTAACACTAACACTAAACACTAACACTAACATAGATAAGACTCGATAACCTGAACCCTGAAGAGGCATAAGCCTATAGCAGGGCTTCACCATAAATATATATCGTGAATTACTAACACAATCCCAAAAATTGAATGGATACTTGATAAGCAGCTGAGGTCTGTAACGGTTTCTGATCAGGAACAGTGTTCCAAGCTTTTAAGAGAAAACCTTTGCAATTCCACCGACATGATTGTACCAAGACGTATTTGTGTCTATTTTAATCCCCAACAAACTTATCGAAGCATAAAACAGAATTGTCTGACCTGACATTATTATATCTAGTTTGGAGATATTTATCTTTTTGGTGGAAACCGATGCCTGGATTTTTGTGGCATTGAATAGTCTCTGGTTATTTTCATCCCAATTTGAAATTACTTCTGAATTCTTGTGTGGCATAAATTTCACCTATATACATATACAAACAGCGAACAGCTCTTCGTGTGGCGGCATTGGGCATGGGTTCAAGTCTAAACTAAATATCGTTTGATAGCAAAAAAATATTAGGCGCCACTAGAATTTGATTTTATGAAACCCAGAAAACAAAATATTGAGAATGACAGAGCCTTATGAAATTAAAGTCAAAATCCCCAACAATAATTTATTACTACAATAATTTTTGTTTATGGCCTAGAATAATAAGATACAATGAGTTATATACAATATCTGGGACACTACCCAAGATGATTATGAACGAATATGTTTTGTCCATTACTTGGATGATGAATAAAAATAATAGGATTTTATTATTTTTAAATAGTTTCAGAATTAGCTCTGCTTTAGATGGTATATTGGTGGTGGTGAACGTCCATGGTGGATGTGTCAAACAGGGTGCCTGGTGGATTTACTTCCAGCTGAAGTAAATACTATGTTCAAACAGATTATCTGATATTGGTGGAATCAAATCTGCTATGCAATACACCCTGCATCCTGGACACTTCATTAGAACTATACATCGGACCTGGGGTACATATACGGAGTTTGGTGTACTGCTATGGTTGAAAGCATCGGACCTGGAGTACATCTACGGAGTTTGGGTTACATCTACGGAGTATGGTGTACTGCTATGGTTGAAAGTACTGATACGGTTCAATTACAACAGGAAGCTGTTGAACAGCTTCGTGGTACCCGTGTTAGACCTCTTGAAATCAGACTCGAAAACGGGAACAGGAATGGATTATTTCTTCTCCATTTATAGTGAATGAATATCATCAAACCTCAACGGAAAAAATCTGTCAAATAGATTTAATTACAACCAATTTCAACATACCAGAAAGAAGGCAAACTGGCGTAGAGAAGCTTGAAATATTGAAATTACATACCTCTCGGGTTCAGAGGGTAAACTTGCTCTCAACAGAAACAAACTAAACACCAAAATCAC
>WOGP01000645.1:0-22919 GCA_015342065.1 Leptinotarsa undecemlineata | reverse complement strand
GCATTCCTCTGACATGTATGCTTTCGAGGTCCTTTTTCTCCCCCAAGGTAGTAACCTTCATTGTTCCTTCCTCGGCTAGGGCACTTTTTATTTCCTTGAGTGCTCCATGCTCTTTGTCCAGGGTCAGCAACGTCCTTCCATCCTTGGTGCTTCTAATCTCCCTTATGCTTTGAACAGCTCCTTTTCCATTCATATCAGTTTTGATATTTCCAAGTACCTCTTTATAGGTCTTTGCTCCGTCCAAAATAAGGACTCCGTACGTATTCCTTTTCCTCCCCTATATTCCTTCTTCCCCTCTGGTTGGTGTATATATATATATCTACTTTCGTCATGCCTCTATTGAATACTGCTTCTACCATTTTTTGGAAAGCTTTTAGCTTCATGCTTTTAATGTGGTGCAAACAAATCTCCTCATCCTCCTTTGTTTCCTCTCTGACTTGTTTCAGTCCTCTCCACGTGCCCTCGTGTGTTCCGTCCAGCTTCACTTTTATCACTTTTTTCAACATTTGTTTACCAGTTCTCCTCGTTTTAGCGATCTGTTCCATCACCTCTACTTCGTCTTTGATACCTGCGAGTTCCGGGTATTTCTCTCTATATATCTTCTGTATTCCAGCCTTCATGTCTTCGTCTCCAGAATCCACCATCACCACCTTTGTAACCTCATCTCCGGTTTCCAGGGGGTTTCCCACTGTGATTTTCGTTTTCCTGTATGCTTCCTCTGCCCATTCGTATTTCTCCATTTCCAAGTAGTTTTTGAATGGTTATTTTCATTTCTTCTATTTTCTCTGCTGCCCTTTTAACTTCCTCCTCGGCTGCACTCTTTTCTTCATCATTTCCCCCCGATATTTTGCTGTTTTTGTCTTCTTCCCTCTCGCTTTCCTTCCTCATCTCTGCAAGTATCTCCTCAACTTGTTCCAGAAATTGAACTCCTTTCCTAAGGTGACCTGTCTCCGTGTTCATCTTCTTAGCTAGCTTTTTAATTTCTACCTTAGTGTTGGTATTATCCTTGATAAGCGTCATCATCTGTTCCCCCATATTAGCTAGTTTTCCGACTAGGTTCCTTAGGTTCAAGAACTCTCTCGTTTTGTCGTCTATCGCCGTTTTCTTCCTGCTCTCTTCTTCCGGAGTCCCGTCCCATTTCCTCTTTTTTTCTTCTGCATGTTTATCTATCTGTTTTTTATGTGAAGGACTGTCATGCGCTTCAGACTGTTTTGGCGTTCTGAATACCTCGTCAGTCTCCTTCCCTTCTTTCAGTTCTTCCAACATCTTGCTTCCATCGTCATCTGTTTTTTTTGTCTCTGGGGCCGGTGGTGATCTTGTTAGTTTTTTGCCCATCACATTTTGCAGTAGTTCTCTTTCGAATTTTTCTCTCTCTTCCCTTTCTTTCCTCTCTTCAATTGTCTCTACACTTTTTTCTTTTTCAGTTATAATTTTTTCCATGATGTTCCCACGAGTAGCTAGGGGTTGTTCGGTCTGCCCCTGCAGAGCCCCGCATGCAGGGGTAAGGCATTCTACACCGGGAGGTTGCCATCTTCCCGGTGGCTCCGTCAACGACCATATACCGTCTGATCATTCACCTCTCGGCACGGGTCGCCTGACACCTTAGGTTACGGATTTTTGGAAGGGTTCACTCCCTGGGCGAAGACAGGCTTGGAAAAGAATAATCCCTAGCCCTCGAATACTCTACTAGCACCGGGATTAGTAGAAAGAAGAGTTGACCAAAGGAGGTCGATAGATCAAAGATAAAGCAAGTAGACAGATCCACCCAAGACAAGTTGAAGAAAGGTGGACTCCGGGCTGGAGAAATCCCAGGTTCGCCATGCCTGCACACCAGATGCGTGACTCCAGGAGGATTTTTTCTCGAGGATTCCCCCTCTAGATCCGTTGAGTTCTGTAAGAGACAGGTCCGCCACGAGTAGGCACTCAACGATCTTGCCGATGGAGAGGCTATTTGCTTCGCATCACACCGGCCTGGGAAAGAAAAGTATTGCTACTTTCCCCGACGCCCACACCTTTTTTTTGAGCGGTGAGAACGTCCAAGTCCCTAGGACCTTGACATAGGGACATTGACAGTTGATGTCAATGACCTCAACTATGTCGTTACAGAGAAGTGGACCTAGGATGCTTCCTTGTGGAATACTCGAAGTAGCGGCATATTCCACAGAATTGAATCCATTGAATATAACATACTGACGCCTATCAGTGAAGTATTATGTCCTTAAGCGATATTCGGCCAACTTTTCTCAACGAACTCAAATTGAACCAAATCATAGCCGAAACAGCCCAATTACCCAGGCATTTGGCAGTGATAGTATTAATGGGTGCACTGTGTTGTTTGGCGAAGATTGATACCTAAAGTAGTCACAAACAGTGATGGGTCAGCCTGATAGGAGATGACAGAAGAACTGGGCGTCCGCTCTCATGTTGTTTTAGATAATTTGAAACGTATTCAATAAGTCAGTGAGCTCAAAAAGTAGGTATCCTACGATTTGAACGATAGACAGAAGTCGTAAAGAAAAAATAAGGGTTGTGTTAGTTTTACATGGTTCGATAACTGTTTCAATACTTTGTCCAAGTTGGTTGTACGTGGTCTGGGGTATTATCAGTTATAGAGAAAATATCAGTCATAAAAGCTGGACACCAGGGCCAATAAAGCCAAAAAATAGCTTTGGCAAATAATGTTATTTAGAGGTTCTTCAAACCGGCTGCCTGAAAATTGTCTAGCACTAGAAACTACCAGTGATCCGATATTCATTTTCATGAGAAAGAAATAGGTTATCAGTTATTAGACACAATACCTACATCAATGGTGAAATGAATCAAAATCTGTCACATTAGTATTTTATTTGGAGACACATATTACTTCTTTAGTATTTTACATATTTGTTGTAACTCACTACAAAGCCTCATTTAGTGATCGAAAAGCTTCAGCAGTCTTTTGGTGCTACACAGCCTCCATCTTTCTCGAAGTAGCCATCTTTACAGTAGCAACCAGGTGTTGAAATACACACATCAATGCAATAATCAGGCATTTCTTCACCACAAGGTACTGATCTACATGGTTTACAGTAATAATATCGTTCGTTCAAACCACATTCTGAAAAATAAATTCGAAATCGTCTACTTTATTATTTGTTTGAAAGTGATTTTCAATGTTTCATGATGAATTTCATTAGTCCTGGCTTGTAATATTATGTAAAATGATTTGAAATCCCCAAGAGAATCGATACTAATGAGAAATTAAAAAGAATAGCTGAGAATAACAATTATATTGAGCAAAAAAACAATGAAATGAAATTACAGTGAATTAAAATATGATTAGAAAAATAGAACAATTAAACAAAAAATAAAAAATTGAGAGATTCCAAGCCAATTTTTATTTCAAGGGGGACTAATTCTGATATGGAAATTATACCCGAAACTTCACCTCCCTGCGGTCACCCACCAATACCATTGCAATCGAGTGATACATCATTTGAAAGATCTTTTGTTTCTCTATTACTTCTGTGATTTTTTTTGAAATTGGTTCATTCGTTATTGAAGAATTAAATGTTGAACAGTTTATTCAGGAAAAAACAGCAAATTCGCTGTTGCTCATTTTAATGACAAATCAACAACAAATATTATCAGTGAAACAAAATCAACTGATAAATTGTAAGATCACTTTCAATTAAATTCGGAAAGAAGGGAACTATTGACACGATTTTTAGGTTGATTGTTCCCCAAGAGTTATGAGAATATTATTGAAATGGGGTTTTTATTTCTCATATCCACAAAACTATTTCATAAAATCACAGTTCAGTTGAAACAAATGAATCGAGTCGAATGCAGGAGGTATAAATAATCGGGGTCGTCACATAATTTTTAGACTTTTAAATGACCCTACAATATCAAGGATTGTCAACCAAATTGAAACAAAAGTAAAATACTTACTTGGGATGGCAACGACAACAGCTGCCAATAGAAGAACAATCGCAAATATGAGTCTCATTGTGTTTCAGTATGAAATCAGTCGCATATGAAATTTCAGTCCAATTACCAGTACTTTTCTTTTATATTCTTAGATAAGCCTATGACTATCGGTCGCAATTAAGATTGTGATGCAAACGTCTTCCACTCAACAAAATAATTGGCATGATACTGTACTTGATAATTCGTTCAACAGACCATACTGTACACGAACACATAAATTAAATTTGAAATAATTTTATATTTTTCTAGTTCAATATTGAAAGAGGATATTTTCAGAAGAAATCAGTTTTTTTGGATGACAGCAAAATATGTAAATTGTATTTATGTATCAATACTCATATCATAATGTGTAGCGCCCATTAGAATTAGGTCTGTTTCAATTCAATAACGAATTTTTTCAATATAGACATGTGGAAGTAGAGGTTCCGATAGGACTTTCTTTTCTTCTTGAAAACCGGCCGCCTGAAAATTGTCTAGCAGTAGAAACTTCCAGTGATTCGATATTCATTTTCATGACAAAGGAATAGGTTATGCGTTATTAGACACCAGACATCAGTGGTGAAATGAATCAAAATCTGTCACATTAGTATTTTATTTGGGACACATATTACTTTAGTATTTTACATATTTGTTATAGCCCACTACAAAGCCTCATTTAGTGATCGAAAATCTTCAACAGTCTTCTGGTGCTACACAGCCTCCATCTTTCTCGAAGAAGCCGTCTTTACAGTAGCAACCAGGTGGTGGAACACACATAGCAATGCAATAATCGGGCATTTCTTCACCACAAGGTACTGATCGACATGGTTTACAGTAATAATATCTTTCGTTCAAACCACATTCTGAAAAATAGATTCGAAATCGTCAACTACTTTGTTTGAAGGTGATTCTCAATGTTTCAAGATGAATTTCATTAATCCGAAGTATAATATTATGTAAAATAAATTTGAGGGGTTATATTTTTGGAGTGATTAATTTTTGGCAAATAAAGGTTTTGGCTTTCTACTACTCCATCTTAATACAATAATCATATGAATGGAATCTGATTTTTATTCCACAACGTATGTTTGAAATACAAACTAAGTAGAGAAAAGTATTTTCTGTATAATTCAGTGTTCATATAGAAGTATTTGTTTCGAAAGAATTTTTTCTTTCGTGTAATTCAATGTTTATTGGAAAGTATCTGTTTCAGGCGGACTTTTTCTTTCAGTTTGTGTCTGAAAGTTACTTCTTTGCGTGATCTACACATCTATGTATAGAGTTACTTATTTTCGAATTGATTACTTCCATCCTATCTTTGGAAGATTTCCTCGTTCCTTTTTTTTGTATCAAGATGGAGTAGTAGAAAGCCAAAAAATTTCTTTCCCATTACATAAAATGATTTGAAATCCCCAAAACAATCGATACAAATGAAAAATCAAAAAGAATAGCTGAGAATAACAATTATATTAAGAAAAAAAAACATGAAATGAAATTACAGTAAAATAAAGTACGAATAAATAAATAGAACAATTAAACAAAAAAATAAGAGACTCCAAGCCAAATTACAAAAATTAAAAAAATATCATTCAGAGATTCCTTGCCAAGTTACTTGAAGTGGTTTGGCAAAGAATCTCTTAACTTTTTATTTTTTGTTCGATTGTTCTATTTCTTTACTTGTATTTCATTTCAATGTGATTTCATTTCAGAGTTTTTTGATCAATATAATTGCTATTCTTTTTAATTTTCCATTTGTATTGGATCTTTTAGAAATTTAGGAAGGTAGTCAGCATCTACCCCCCCTGGGTAGTTGCTGACCCCCCATGACATTGCAGTCAAGTGACATTTCATTTGAAAAGTCTTTTATCTCTCTATTATTTCTGTTATTTTTTTTTAAATTGGTTCATTCGCTATTGAGAAATTGAATGTTGCAGGGTTCATTTAGGAAGAAACAGATAATACGCTGTGGCTTATTTTAATGACGAATTCAACAACAAATAATATCAGTGAAACAAAATTATCGGTTAAATTCTAAGATCAGTTTCAACGAAACTCGGAAAAAAGGGAACTATTGACATGATTTTTAGGTTGATTGTTCCCCAAGAGTTATAAGAATATTATTGAAACTATTATTGAAACACAAAACTAATTAAAAAATCACAATTTAGTTGAAAAAGCCAATAAATAAATGAATCGAGTCCAATGCAGGAGGTATAAATAATTGGCGTCCTCACATAATTTTTAGACTTTTAAACGACCCTACAATATCAACTATTGTCAACCAAATTGAAACAAAAGTAAAATACTTACCTGGGATGGCAACGACAACAGCTGCCAATAGAAGAACAATCGCAAATATGAGTCTCATTGTGTTTCACTATGAAATCAGTTGCATATAAAATTTCAGTCCAATTACCAGTACTTTACTTTTATATTCTTAGATAAGCCTATGATTATCGGTCGCAATTGAGATTATGATGCAAACGTCATCCATCAAGAAAATAATTGAGGTGATACTGTACTTGATAATTCGTTCAATAGATGATACTGTACCCGTACACATAAATTAAATTTGAAATTATTTCATATTTTTCTAGTTCAATATTGAAAGAGGATATTTTCAGAAGAGATCCATTTTTTGGATGACAGCAAAATATGTAAATAAAATTCTATGTATGAATACTAATATCGTAATGTGTTACGTCCAAATGAATTAGGCCTGTTTCAATCCAATAAAGAATGTTTCAGTACAGACATGTGAGAGTAGAGGAACTTTCTCGAATTTTTATAAACGTCTTGTCGACGACATATCAATGCAAAAGTCTTCATCATAGGCGTCTTTCTTTCAGCTTCATTAAGCAGATGTTGCCTTCATACCTATCCAACCTGTAAATACTTTCTTCAGAGTCCAATATCAAATTATATGTCCAGAGTGGATTAAGAAAAACTCGAAGAAATAAAAATTAATATCCCAGTGGTTACACTTCTGGAACAACTTGAAAAAAATTTTGCACGATGTAGAGGTAGAGTCGAAATCAATTTGACGAGACACCCTGTTAGCTTGTGTATTCAATTTCATACAAACTCACCTGGCAACTCTCTCTCAGGAGACTGAAATATCTCTCTATAAATATTCCCCTCTCAGATCTAACCAAAACAGCACTTCCTATAGGGGCATTTCCTAATCGGCGACTGATTTATTGGTAGCCACCGAGAATGCCGAATGACATTCACGGCTTCAAAATAATTAACTTAAGTGATTTTGATAATTATAAGTTGTTTGAGCAGTACAATAAATGCAAAAAATGTGAATGTTCAAATCAACAGTACTGACAAATGTGTTTTACTATGTCATGTTAATGAACGTCAAAGGGAACATTTCGTTTTCTTTAATTGAGAAAAGTAATCAATTCCAAAATTAATATCGACATTTGAGTTTGATTAGCTCTTATTGCTCAAATATGGATCACATTTGTATGTCCATGATGTGTCCAACTTAAAGGTTACATCAGCATTACCGCGACGTATAGGAGAAACGTATAGTCTGAAATTCAGCTGACTGACTGACTCGCTGACTGACCCACTCACTGACTGACTTACTGACTCTCTAACTAACTAGCTGGCTGACCGATTTACCCACCAACTCCTAACTGACTGACTGACTGACTAACAGATTGACTGATTCACTCACTGATTGACTTACTCACTATCCGACAGACTGACTGAAAATGTGACTCACCGTCTGATAAACTGACTAACTGACTGAATCACAAACTAACTCACTGACTGACTGATGCGCTGACTCACTGACTGACTGACAGTCTGACTCACCGATAGACTCACCGACTTATTGACACACCAACAGACATAACCACTGAGTGAGTGACAAACTGACTCATCGGCTGACTCACCAACTAACTGACTCACTGACTGACCCACTGGCTGTTTCACTAACTGGCTGACAGAGGGACTCACCTACCAACTCATTGACTCAGTGACTGAATTAGTGACTGAATTAGTGACTGACTCAGTGACTGACTCGCTGACATAATCACTGAATCACTGACTCACGGACTGGCACAATGACTCGCGGACTGATCCGCTGTACAACTCGTTCATCGACTGACTCATCGACATGCTCACCGACTGACTCACTGACTGAACCAGTGACATACTCACTGAATGATTACTCAGCGATTTACTCAACGACTTACTCAACGACTGACTCTCTGACTGACTCAATGACTGATTCACCGACTGACTCACTTACTGACTCGTCAACTGATTGCCTGACTTACTCACCGACACACTAAACCACTGACTCGCTCACTAACTGATACACCGAATGACAGACTGAGTCACTAACTGACTCGCTGGTTGACTTACCGACTCACTCACACATACGCTGGTTGACTCACTGACTCGCTGAGTGACTCACCGACTGACTTACTGACTCGCTTTCTGACTAACTCATTCACCGACTGACAGTCTGACTCACTGACGGACTGGCTCATTGAAAGACTCACTGACATATTTACTCCCTGACTCACTCACTGACTGACTCACTGACTGACTCACACACTCCTGCTAAAGTAAGTGGCAATGTATTCTCAGACACAACTCGACCGTTAATGTGTGCTCGAACCTCTCTTTCCCCCTCTTGTCACTAACGTATAGCTTCCTCTCAACTTCCGTTCGCCTCGCCCACATCACACTTTTCGTAACGTTATCGTCACGCATTCCTCAGTCTACTCCCAAGTCAACTGCGCGTAGAGCTAGTTCAAATATCAAAATATCAGTGATCAGCAGTGATCAATTGATTATACTTTTGAACTGCTGATTTAGCACGAATCGTAAATTACTCTGGGTGAAATTACAAGTCGTGAAATTACAAATTTTGCGAACTATGCCTCCAGGGGACTATTCACAGATGTCAGTGGTTTGATGCATTAACACCCACTTGAAGTTTCGTTGGATGTCTCAAAAAACGATGGGATATAAAAAAGTCGACAGTGGTAAAAGCAGGGGGCATTAATACCATAAAACTAATAGGCAGTTAGTTCACGTCAACGGGTGTTTCGTAAAATATGGAATATTCTGAAATCATAACACGTGTAGGTTCAGATGAGACAAGTGGTCTACAAAAAACAGTAACAGTGAACGAATAGAACATCATGGCATGTGGTGGTTTGTTTTCTAACATGTGTATATTTTACCAACGGCTACGATGATTCGTATGTTTCTATGCGACTTGGTGGTAGAAACTTGGTCGAGTTTAATGTTTACTTGCAGGCTACTTTAAGGGAACACATTCTAAGAGGAATAACATTGTTGAAATGAAAAAACGGCCTTGTATAATATGACGATACCGAAAATACAGGGTATCCATATGAAAACTGACACATACATTTCATTTCCAAAAGAAAAATTCCAAAGTAGTATTTCAAAAAGCCTACAGGTCTCTTTCTTATAGTATCTTAAATTTTCAATCGTCATTTCAAAAAAATGCGTTAGAGATTTGTACAAATAGGTAGCCAAAAACAAGTAAGTTTGCCTACAACTGGAAAATTATTTTCGGAATGTTTTAGCAAAAGTTATTTTCTTCTATACTTTAGATAGTACCATAGCAATAACTGACACAGGGATACAGCCAAATCATTTCCCCTTTTCAGGATAGGAATACCCCATTACGGATAATTTTAAAAAGGTTTTTCAATGATTGTCAAACACTTAACTCCAATTGAATGAATGGACAATGTCTATCTGAATATTTTGGCAAACAGAAACTTGATTATTACTGAACAAGAAAAACTGAAGATGTTTTTGAAAAAATCCATCTTTCATATTGAATTTCTTTTTATTCAAATGCGATTAACTTTCTGCATTTTTTAAAAAACACTTTTTTGAATACAAACTAAATAGGAAGAACGTCGTTTTGAATAATTCTATGTTCATATTCATCGATAATCTCCTAACATACAGGCAACTTGGATTCAACAACAGTCTCAAAAAGATCCATTCAGCTTCCCACATTAAATATTTGGGAATTATGATAGACCATCACCTCAGATGGAACTGCCACGCACACTATGAATGAAAAAATTTGAAGAACATGGGCAACAAGTTGAAGTCTACTGAGAAATATTTGACTTGAAATACATGTCAGTTCTATATGACACACTTATTCAGACACGTATAACATACGGTATAAAGGTTGGGGTGGTATCACAGATACCTGCTTGAAACCTTGAGACATCACAAAAATGGATTTTAAAGATCATACTCTGCAAAAACTATAGATACCCAATGATGATCTCCGCAGAATACGATCATTCCGCTTGCTAAGAAAAAAAAAACTGAAAAATTGGATTCATAGCTATTCAAGGGAAAATGTACACCGATCAATTGATAGGAAAAGCTTGAAGTGAGATACACTCTGCCTTGCCTACTTGTTTATACGCAAACTTGTATCTGTATTGTACACGAACATACTTATATTTATAAACTATCTTCTTGTAATATCTATGTATATATTGTATATTTTATAAACTGCAATTCTATAAACTACTCAAGAACTTAAATTACTTTTGCTCATACACAAGGGAAACCTTCTTTTGGGCGCTTCGTATTCATTTACCACCATTCACTGTTAGCAATAGTTGTATTCAAACTCTACTTGTATATTTGGTGAATTAATTGTATTGTATCACAGTTGTTTCAAAAGTATTCCTTCTTTCGCTTTTTCACCCAGTTTGTGTCTGAAAGTTACATATTTGCATGATATAAACATATTTGTTAAGTGTTTATTTCGAAGTGAATTGCTTTCGTCCTTCCTATGAAAGTTTTCTTCATTTGTTCATGAAGATGGAGAGAAAAAGTCAAAACTTTTCTTTCCCAATAACCAATTTTTCTTGAAAATATACCACCTCCAATTCAAACAAAAATCAAAATCATCATGGCTGAGAAATGCAGAAATAATACAATCTCTAGTTGCCTATCTGCGTTTTGGGAGTAAGAATGTCTATTGAAATTAATTTTATAACATTAATATATAAATTAATTATAAATATCACTCATTCACTTACCTATTTCGAAGGGCATATTCCTTTCAAAAGAGGCACCTTGTATGATCGAATCCACCACATACCTGTTCGTGGTTTATTCTCCTATCACTTCCGCTGATCGAGATCTGGTCCAAGACAGCTCTCTAAAAGAGTTAATTGGAAGGTGCCATGTGTGTTTAATTAACATCCGCTTCCGTGCAAGACTTACATACAATGACACATCTCGCTAAACATACTTGTAGCTCATGTTCTGAACAAAATACTTCTGTTACGAAGAGATAAATACAAGAATTAGCCCAAACAAGTTAATTTTAATGGTCAAAAGTTTGAATTGTTAAAAAACAATTCAGGTATAAATAATTTTCAAGCAATACGGTTATACAGGGTGTAACTTACAATGCTTCTCATCCTCCATTATTGTATTGCATCTCTTTTTGGTAGAAAAAACTTTTTTGGCAAAATTATCCTCAACATTTTTTCTGATAGTTCGTGGAATAGAATTGCATAGTCTGCCTTTTTTGCTATATTTTGAAAAGAAGTTCAGCAATAACTCCAGTATGACGTAAATCAAAGATATATTCTTGATTTGGTTGTGTTTTTATTGGTTCGGAGAAGAGTAGAAAAATAATCCATAAGTAAGAAGTGGAGAAGCTCGAATTAAGGTTAAGAAAATCGATTGATGCAACTAGTTTTCCTTTATTTTTAATATTAACATTTGTTCACAAGTATGTGAAGCTTCAATAACTTCTAATTAATAAACTGAACGTTTTCTGCTCTTGTTTGTTCTTATATACGGTTAGAACGTGCAGATATTTGTCCTCTCCTTTCATCCGGATGTCTCTTTAAATTTGCCTGTACATGCATATCATCAGGTAATAGACTTTGTGTTGGTGTTTCTCTAGGTCCCTTGTTTCTAGGAATGTGTATTGTTTTGTGGAGTTATTGTATGTTGTGTTTTGATTGATATGAGAGTTCCACAGGGTAGTATATTGGGTCCAATATTCTTCATTATATTTACAAATGACATACATGGGCTAAATTCAATTCCGCTCACATAGTTAGTTATCCTGGTGATACTAACCAATTGTTGACAGGCGCAAACTCATCACACATAATAAAACATGGTAGTATTGTGATAGAAAGGACGAGAAATTTTTTTCTGGGAAATAATTTAATTTAAAATGATGAAAAAACAGATTAAGTCATGTTCAAAATTGATAACAGCATGGAGACACCGAAGAGCATCAGTTTCAATGATTTTAGAGTTACCTGCAACACCTCTGTGAAGTTTTTGGGTATATATATATCGATGACACCTTAAGTTGGGTAAATCAAATAGACAATCTCTGCAGAAAACTTTCTTCAACCACATATGCTATGAGAATTCTCAATAAAAACGTTGACAGTGATATTCTGATGATTGCATACTATGCTAATATTTACTCTGAATTAAGGTTTGGTGTTATCATTTGGGGCTCCAGTCATGAGCTAAACAGAGTATTTCTCTACCAAAAAAGGGTAATCAGAATAATTTTTGATATGAAGGTCAAATACTCATGTAGAAAAATCTTCAAAATGAACAAATTATTAACAGTACCAGCGATATACATTTCTGAGTCATTAAAATTTTAAGTAAATCAACCAAGCTACTTTGAAAAGCATCATAAAACACATAAGTATGGAACAAGATTTAGAAATGATTTTTTTATATCTGATACATAAAAAATCTCTATATGAAAGAAGTACTGCCTACAGTGAGATCAATATTTCAACAGTTTGTGTTAAATTTCATTTTATCAACTCTGTACTTATATGTGTATGTGACGTGTTGGATTCAAATATTGTATCTTATTAGTCTTTTGTAATTTTGTTCACTGACGTATTTCTCGGACAAAATATTACTCTTAACTTTTATATAAGATTTACATATATTTTGTAGAAATAAATGAATATCTATCTATCTATCTATTTGTTTCTTGATAAGTGAATTATGACTGTTGAATTCATGGATGTTTAGGTTTTGCCAAATATATACGCTTTCCTTTATCAACTTGTTTTATGAGCTTGATGTTTTCTGGTAGCTTGATTTATATGTTATTATGTTTATGTATGCTTTTTTGTGCTCCTCGTACCTCTGGATCAGTTTATTCTTGGTTTGGCCGATATAAAATTTGTTGCAGTCCGAGCATTGTATGCTGTACACTCCGTTTCGGTTTTCATACGGAGAATTTCAACAAAACACAGTTTCATATCAAGCTAGTCGATGCCTAATATTTAATTCAGCGATGGAGGTTCACTTTTTTCGAATGACATTGTGGATAAACAAAACTGTGGCTAATGAAGTAACGAAAACCTAAATGAGGTCGACAGAAACACTGACAAATGAAACAACATAGCGCGTGAATTATTGACCTGGGTATTTTTGAAAATTCCTCTGTTTTTTTAATTACACAGGTTATCTGTACTTCAAAAGTGACTTGTCATCCATAAACCAGATAAATCAGCAAAGTTCACGTGTTCTATGAGATGCTATAAGAATAAATTTCTGAAACTGGAGTTTCAGAAAACAACTCGGATGCAACAAAAACCTCACTATAAACACAATACGTTTTTTCTCCACACCTGCTCCCTGTAGTGTTATTTCCTGTATTTCCGAATAATTCGGTTTTTTATAGCATTTGACCTGAAACTGGTGTTTATGTTTATATCACAAATCGGTGTCAGAAGCTGGAGAAGATGCGAAGAAACAATATACAAAGCTGTTGTACTTCCTTTCCGCCGACACATGAGACCGTGTATATAGTAGGCGTTGGGAGTTTGGATTGTCTACATGGACGTTGAAATTAGGGGGAAATCGACAGAACTTTTCCTGTGAGCCTGCGATCGACACGTGGCCGCTACGCGTCGTTTCATGATTTTCAAGCAGGATTCAACCACGTGCTGAGCAGTGGCGCATTTTTGGGACTATAGAATGATGTATGTTGAGGAAAGCCATTCGATATCTGTTGAAAATGTATGATTCCTATTGGGCTTATCTAGGTGCATGCAAAAAACTAGATGAGTTGATAACAATTAGCCAAATTTGGGAGTGGTTTGCCAGAAGTTATTGGGCAGCTTCAAATCCCAGTTGCATCTGGGTTCTTTTCCAACCAAACTCCGTACCAAAACTGGGATACATTCCTTGACGTCTTCTACGTAAGAATTCTTGTATGTGTATATGTTGATTTCGAGATATACGAGTAATCTTAGTCCTTGCAATAGATGTTCGTTCCTTATCTGTATATATTCGATTTAAGAAGGCTCCAAAGGAGCTACTTTTAGACTATGCATTTTATAAATTGGGGGACTTTTAAGATGTTATATTTTGAGATCTGGATTACTTATATGGATTTTGTATACTTGAGTTCATGGGTCTATTCTATTGCCTAATACTTATTCTGTTTTGTTTCTATGTGCTGTAAATGTTATAAGTGGTATTATATCAAAAATCTTTTATAAATTGTGAAATATATACATTCATGTATCAACAATGTTAAATAAATCTTGACTCGACTTGACTTAACCTTTATTTCATGAAACTGTCAATCAACAAATCAACAGTCACTTGACCAGCTCCTTTGCTATACTGACAAGAGTAAATAATAATGAATACTATCATACTGATATCCCCTTTTTTGAAACATATTTTGATCTTCTCAATGCACCACCCTGTGAATAAGTTTTGAAGACTTTTTCAAACTTAGTCTTATGATGTGAGCTTGATTAGCTAACTGTTACAGACTATTTTCTATACCTTCGTATTCGAGATTGAAGTTCCTGCTAAAGGCTACTCATTTTGTCTGTTCCTATGAAGCACCTGTATACATACGTTCGAAATAGATCGAAAGAACACTCCAGAATCTAAATATTTCAAGTACTGCAATGATTAGACAGGTTGCTACGATTTCCATTTGTCGGAAATCTGGTTTATATTGGTTCAAGTTATTTAGAGAACTGTTTTTTTGCTGATGCTGTTGAACCGTTTGTTTACTACCGAAATAGATGAAAGGAAGTGCACCGAGTATTAAATTATTTGAGGCTTTGAGGTTCATGTTCATAGTCGATTACAAGAAAGGATTTTTGTCACTGAACCTGTGCTGAGCTTTTGATTCAGTAAATCATATAACTCCACTTGAGAAATTTAAACAAATTTGCATCAGAGATGAAGTTTTCATCTGGTTTAACAATTATTAATTTCGACAAAAACAATTTATTTGCATGAATAAATTCAAATCCCAAAAATCAAAAATCAATTCTTGAGCCTACCTTCTTATTTACTATCGAAATAAATTTCAATAATGAAATAAAATCACTTGCAAATGACACAACTTTTATATATCTCGATTTATTTATTAAGAAATTGAGGAACGAAATCAAATTTTTTCAGAAATATTGAGAGGATCATGTACAGCGAGTGTTGAATAACTGACGATATCAAAAAGAATAAGAAGATTTTGAAGGATGGCCTAAAGGCAAGAATATGAAGATGGTTAATGAAGATGAAACGAAAATCAGAGGTTTATTCTCCTTACTTGCTGTGGATAAAAATTTCAATATTGAAACTTGCTTTAGAAGTTTATGACAACAATGATATTTCAAGGATAGTTTTTTAAATCGTACACCATATTAGAGTATTAGCTACTGAAATGGTATTTTCAGATTAGTGGATTTATTTTTGTTCTTGAGACGGATACACACTAGAGAAAGCAAGAATTTCATCTGAAGAAGATGTAACTGAGTTTTTGTTTGATATTTTTGGTAGCTGTAAACGTGACGAACTTGTTAAACTGACTGGATGATTTTGACAGCACCAGTAGCAAAGTTTTTGTTTACATTGAGGTATATAAAAAACAAAAAGAACAATATAATCGTCATATCCAACGAAGAACTTTTTTTGATGTCTACGATTTATACCAAATTTGGAATATCGCCGATTTTTCATTGGTTATATGAATGGTAAATGTGTAAAACAAGTTGACAACAAGTTCAAATACTAGTACTATAGATGATAAATCTCTCATCGATAAAATTGAAATTTCAAATAATAAGATCATAAATTTCCAACCGTCCTTTTGATAGAATGCAGAATTGAAATAAAAATACAAGTTCTCAAAAAAAAATTTCATATTGTCGAGTTGAATGATCTAATTGAACAGTATATAATTTGACTTATACGAGCATTCACAAAACATTGCCCACAACAAAGGAAGAATATATTCTCTAAGTATTTTTGGAAACTGGGCACATGGAAATTTCAATAATTGAAATTTAAATCTGTATCAAAGTGGTCGATCGTTTGAGTAGGCTTCAATTTGAATGGCTTGGTGTTGTCATTCGATTCACCAATGATAATGAGCAAAGAAAAGTAATCCGCATCATATAATCAATCTTCCAAAATATCTAAGTACAACCACAACTCCCCAGGAACAGGCAAACTCCTTATACCTTTAGGAAGCTGATGATTTTCCCAAAGCCTCCTTCTTACAGCACACCTACATAAGTGTTTCAACTCCGGGGGAACGAAACCACACCTTGTTGGAGGAATCAGACCATCTTCTATTAAATCGGAATAGTTTTCGTACATTTTCTGATAAGAAATATGATATTGGTGTTCTTCTACGGCATCAGGTTGAACCACTTGTATGAGAGGAACTGCCCTCAAGAGCAGTTGCAAGCAAGACACCAAATTGTACGGATATGAGTGGTTGAAGACCTGGAGTCGATTCAAGATGTGCTCCAGTACAGTCGTGTCTTCATTCTCTGTGTAAATTTCCGCTCCGAATCGAAGAAAAGTTAGAAGTTTATCAGGTAATCCAAGTTGGACAGCAATCTGAAGAGTAAAAAGAATGGTGAACTGATTATTGTTACCTCCAAGAACAAAACCGTTATTTTCAAGACCCCAACACGTGTTTTAACTACCAAGTAATCATCTTCAAGCCAAAGATTGAACTGTTCAATTTTCCTCTGGAAGATGACCCTTTGGTGATCAAAATACGTGTCAAGGTGTTGAAAAAACATTTTTGCGTTGGTATAGAACTCCATTAATATATATTACTATATCAATACTATTTGGTGAGTGTATTTCCAGGTCAGCTAGCAAGAGTTCGACTCTTGTGAAGGTTGACAAACTATGAAACATTTTTCTCAGTCAAGCGGGATGGTAAGTCTAAGACTACTTTCGTTAGATAATGATAATGACTAATTAACAGAAAAATATCAATTCCTGATTGCTGAAAGTTTTGGAGAGGCTGCATGAGAGCTCTCTGATATCAAAAAACCAATTACCAAAAAACTTTTCATCCTCACATCCTCCTTTACAAATATTGACAAAAAAGAAACGAGCCTAAAAAATTTACATTTACCTTCAAAGGAGATGCTCTTCCACAACTTTCAATCGGCAAATCAATGAACCTAAAGTTAGCATAAGTTCCGTTAGTACTAAATCTCAGTTCTAAACCTCCATCATTAGCCTTTTCAAGGAAATACACTACTGCACTCAGATTCTCTTCTTGGTTATCAAAATCACTCTTCCAACCAGCTATGTAATGCGGAGCTTTGTGTCCGAAAATGGCCCCTATGAAGATACGTTCGAAACTATTTTCACATGCGTATATTTCTCTCAAAAGATCACAAACCTGAAAAGAAAAATGATTAAAACTTTATGAACACATTTACAAAAAATGAATGTTGATTCCTCTACTGAGTGATTTGATGTTATTTTACTTGAGGTTGGAAGGTGAAATTTCTGTGGAAGATATAATCAGTCCTTACACATTCCTCAAGGAGTTCCACAAGGCTACGCCCTGGGACCATTTCTCTATGCAGTTTATGCAAATGACCTCATGAAATATATCAATATGACTAACAACTCTGGTATACATATGGTATGTTATGCCGACGATACTTATGTATTGGTAGCTCAGAACGATGTGGATGAATTGGAAATTGTAGCAGAAAATTCTGGAAAATGTCCTCAAGTGGTCGAAAAAAAAAATCTAACTTTGAATACATTAAAGACTAATGATATATTATTCACTCTGCGTGGGCAGAATCTTAACTGCCAACTTTTTGATGGTATCAACAGTATATTAGGCATGTCAACATAAGTTAAAATGTTAGGTTTAACTTTTGGCGAGAACCTAATCTGGACCCCACATATTGACAAACTACGCACAAAACTCAGAAAATCGTTATTTTTGGTAAGGTATCATTGCATATTTCCATTTTCACCTAAGATATGACATTTTGAACTGAAGAAATTGCTCCTCTGTAAACAGAGTGTCTGCTATACAGAAATATGCCATACGCATATTGACTAAACTACGCTCTAGAGTCTAGAGACTCGTGTATATTTTTCAACAAATCAAACATTTTAACAGTGGCAAGGACCTATATTTTCGATGCCTGTGTCCATGTTTTTAAACAAAGATCTAGCAATATAGCTTAATGTTCACATAACCATAACACTTGAGAAAAACTGTTGCTACTACCATTACGCCATCATATTGCCCTCTTTGACAAAAGTTATGGAGTGAATGGATGTACATTTTTTAATATTTTGCCCGAGACTGTAAGGAACTGTAGAAACATGTATGTGTTTGAAAAATAATGACAAAACAAGTCATATTACAAAAAAGTTACACTTTCGAAAAATTCCTCGACTAGATCTTTAGGTTTTCTTTATGTTTCTTTAAATATTTGTGACTGTTTATGAATTATTTATTATCTACTGTATACAGTTATATATAATATATTATGTAATACGCTTATTCACAAATTTGACCATAATTTTGGTATAGTGTAATTTCAACCCACTTATAACACTGTGTACAACCATATTAATTGAAATGAATTGAAATTATTATTATTCCTTCCATCATCATTTGGAAGGAGTATCGAAAGTGGCTGGAAATTCGTTATTTTGGGTTCAAGTATTTAATTTAAATATAAGAGAACATACCGTTTCACTATCTTTCATTTTCCAATCGTAGCAGAGCTTCATAGCAACATACAGTATATTGTGATACTTTCCCATTTTGCAAACAGTTCCGTTTTCATATTTCATTTCTTTGTGGTACTGTATAATGGTTTTTATGGCTACTTGAGCTGTTTCTTCAATATTCGATTCCTCTGAAATGATGTGACATCAACAGTGGTTGCAATTATCAATAAAAATAGTATATAATTTAATTAAGACAATCTGTAGGTGTACATATGTTGCTGATCGTTATCTGTAAATGAAAGAGATTGGAGGTCTTCATCAACCCAATCAAAATTAATGCAATGTTTTTTGGAATTGTTGTTGTTTTGAAGAAGTTCCTTCAATACTTATGGTTCCCACCTGGAAAAATATTTGTACTGTCAATACCTGCAGAGCATCCTTCAATCAAAGTGCTGATGTAATCCACCATATTTTTCCGTTTTCTTCTATCGTGTAAACTATTCCTCGGAAGGGAACTAAAGTAATCGAAATAACATCGAAGAAAGGTTTCCATTTTACGTTAAGACTAAGTCTCACTGACACTGACACATCTCAAAAACAATTCCGTATACCTAACCTGTGGATGTGTGTTGGAAAATAGTGACCTTATTATTATGAATAATCCAATTATCTGCATTTTCTTAGCTTCTTATTACATTCATAATCGATAATCATTGCTTTGGGACAAGAGAACAAACATCGATAGGAGAGAAAATAAAACAAGATGAATTGGATTGCTTTGAAAACAACAGTGAATCACAATTTCAAATAAACTCTTTTCAGACAGTTTTCAGACAGTTTAAACACTGCTAGAAATTTCTAAGATTATCTGAGAGCAGTGCCTGCGCGAAAATGTTACTCTCTTTATTTTCAAAGGTGAAGATTCTTTCGAAAACTATAGCCCTATATCAAATATTCTAGTTTATGGAAAGATTTATGAAATTTCTTTTTGAAAATAGGTTACACAACAGAAAAATCGGTTTCCCACCTCAGGCCACTTTAGTTTTAAGAAATCAGCTTTGAAAAATTATATGATATGACCAAATGATCTTTGTGATATGACCAAAGGGTTTGATTGTCTTTCAACATACTATTCTTATCGAAAAAATGATAAGTTATGGAATGCTATGGAGTGCTATTATTCTGTTTTTCAATCATATGTACAGGCCCCTTCTACTTCATAATACAAGTCAACGATCCTTTTCACAGAATTTCTTGTAAACAGTTGAGATGAAAAGACATGAAAACACAGAAAGCTGCTAAGATTTATACATCAGGAGGTATCACTGTTTATGTCTGTAGTCATACTTTTGAACTTCGAAAGAATTCCGGGAAACAAATTTCAGAAAATCAAATTTATAAAAAAATTCAGATGTATCTACAAAATTAAAAAGTCTGAAAGAATATGAAAAATATCGTAATGAGAAAGATGAAAATTACACTGTATAAAATCGATACGAAAATTTGTAAGTAGAATATGAATGTGCAAGTACAAGATGGCCTTGAATGTTATGATAAGATTGCTGATAGTGGTTGTCAAGCACGTAATTGAATATCATCAAAATAATCATTCATTTCACCACAACTGATATTTAAAAAAACGTTTGATTTTTCTGTACAGTGACAGTAAATATTTTTCCAATGCTGTTGAAAATACTATTTGTTGTATATGTGATTGGTGCAGAATCCATTGTAATATGACTTTATTACAAAACAAAAGCAAGAACTAGTTCTTATATATCAATATATGGAAAATATATTCATCTTCTATGCTAAATAATTTTTGGATCATAGGGAGCTCTCAATTTTATTTCCATCATTTCCATAATTGCCATTACAAATCATGTAACGAAATTATAATCATGCATGAAAAAAAACTCTTGTCTTAACTTGCTTTATATATTTTTTTCTACTTACGTTTTTTTAATATCAATAAATGAAACTAGTTTATCGTTGTCATCAAACCCTGTATTTCAAACCCTGTATTTTGAATTGTCAGTAATAAAATACTGATACCAAAGCTGCATAGATTCTGGATGGATGTTCACAATTTCAATCCCAGAATCACATCATAAAGGTACAAAATTTCTTTACAAAGTGAAATTTTGACACAAAACAATTTTTGAATACACAAGAATCAATCACCAAAATACAAAAATTGGATTCCAGCAAAGTCTTATTCTCATGATAATAAAATTTATACATCTCTGCCATTTGATTTGTTGTAAGTATATGGAACCATCAGTAAAAGCCATTATTATTATTATTTTTGCGCATTAGTAATGTATATAGTTGACGATTCCTATGTGTGGTTGACATCTTTGGAAAAATATGTGTATTATATTTTTATTATGAAAAGCATCCCTTAGAATTCGTAAGAATCAAATACCTACCACCCATTATTGAGTTCATCAAATGCCACTGCCAAACGCAGTGTCGCTGTAGTTCCCTGGGCGAGATTGAACTTGCAAGTGTCTTGTTTATATTCATCCCACCACCGCACTGATGAAAGGGAAGATATTTCTGGATCGAAGGGGGTTCATCACGGAAATAGTTTTCTAAATTTGAAGAAACCCACGATGTAAACATGTTTCTGACAAAAAATACGACGTGCGATACCGAAGACCTCGTCATGAAATATTCAACTTATGAAAATAGTTTGAATAAAATTTAGTTTCTGCGCATCAACATGGCATTCTAGCCAATAAACTCGCACCAGTAATTTGCAGAATTTTCAACGTGTTTTCAAAGTAGGGAGTTTTTCTTCTTGTTGGAAGATTGTTTGCGTTCAGCCTATCAGAAGGCAGGAGAAATCCTCAGAAAAACTATAAACCAGTCGCTTTGCTAACAGTGATATCGAAAATTCATTGAGAAAGCCGTAAACTATCATATCCTTAAATATTTGAAAGGCTTCAACATATTAAGCGACCATCAATATGATTTTTGGAAACAAAGATCAACAGACGACCTTCTATTATGTCACACATATTAGGAATAACACAATCAAGAAACATGGAGGGTCAATAGCTCTTGCGCTTGATATTTCTAAGGCCTTTGACGGTTTGCTGCCCAAACTTCGATACTATGACTTGTCGTATCATTTCTGTGAATGGGTCTCCAGCTTCCTGAAATAACGTTCCCTGCAAGTGGCCATCGATGGATATAATAATAATAATAATCGTCTCCCAGCACAAGTGCTACTGAGTTATTCTTCCACTTGACCTCAAAGAGATTCTACCTAAGCTAAAACAAAAAGGAAGTAATACATGAAAAAAAGTTATGATTGTTAAAATATCTATTATGATACTGATCAAGACGTCCATTATTCTGGCTTCATAACGATGAAAAATGTATAAGGTTGGGCAGTTTATACTTAAAGTTGGCTTTTGAACAGATGGAGTTTTAATCTTTTCCGTAAAATATATGCCAAATAAACAGTTTGTTTACTTGGCATATATTATAGCTGAAAAATCGCTTGAAAAATTCAGTTTTAAAACCAGGTAAGGTAAGAGTATCCTTAAATTTGATGTTCAGATCGTTAACATCAGTACGAAGTGATTTTCTTGTACAGATAAGGCGGCGTTTTCGTTTGTATGATTTTGTTAAGTAAATTAGCAGCATTTAATATCCGTCTAAGAATTGCCTTTCTTAGACGTTAAGAGGCCCGACACTAAATGGGAAACATCTGTATATCGAAAACCCACTCACACAGGACAATATCTGAACCAGAAATCCAACCACCATCAATCGACTAAGAGAGGAATCATCAAAACTCTACTAGACCGTGCTTTCGAGCTCTGTAATACAGAGGAAGGTCTCGAAAAAGAAATAGGCATCATCAAGAATGACCTTCAACGGAATGGTTATTCCAGAGTGATGGTAGA
>WOGP01000644.1:11309-22931 GCA_015342065.1 Leptinotarsa undecemlineata | reverse complement strand
AAGCACAATATTTCCAGTTTAATTGCTGAGCAAGAACTGCATAGAATGTACAAAATCGACACTTTCAGATTATTCATTTTAGCCGAAAACCTACAGTGCGTAAAAAACTTGATAAAAGATTAGTTACCGTTTTTGCAGGCTTTGTTCAACCCATAGAAATCTACAGGGTGGTCGAGTGTACCAGTTTAATCAAAATTAAACGATCTCATGCATTTATTTTTATGATATTTAGTATGTTATAAAAATATCCCTAGTGATATTGGCGGTGATAGTGGCGATCCCATTGGCAATCCTTCACCTTACGTAAATAATTCGTCCTTCAATGGCAGACCTCGATGTTTCGTACTAAGACGCTTGCCTTATTACCTCTTCAGCACCAATCTGGATAACATCGCACCATTATTTCCCAAAAGAAAATCCTTCCACTAATTTCATGATTCTTACAGGAAACATCGGTTCCATGATATCTAACATGAACGTGGCAAGAGTGGACTTCCAGAACCGCATGGACGGCGTAAAGCAGTACATGGCTTTCAGGAAAGTAGATCGGGAGCTGGAGGCTCGCGTTATCCGGTGGTTCGCATACACGTGGGCGGAAAGCGGTGCCTTGGACGAGGAAAGGGTGTTGTCGGCTCTGCCTGACAAGCTCAAGGCCGAGATAGCAATCAGGGTGCACTTGGAGACGCTCCAGAAGGTCAGGATTTTTCAAGACTGCGAACCAGGTTTGCTGGAAGCGTTGGTCCTGAAGCTAAGGTTGCAGGTGAGTCGTTATCAAAATACAAGTCGAAATGTTGACATTTGATGATTGGGGATTCAATAATAACGGTAGCCTAACGTCAAAGAATACAAAGCCCATAGAAGCTCAGAACTGGCATTTTCGTGTGCCGTAAAAATGTTAGTACTCACTCTGATCACCAGAGGGCAGTGTTGCCAACTTGTAAACAGGGAAAGGTTTTTTTTTGTCCCAACAGGATTCATCTCATAGATATTTGCAAATCTGTATACAAAGAGAAAACTAAGTGTCAGCACGTTTTCTCGATAAAAACCAAGTATTTTTATCATTATGAAAAGCCAACATGGAAACGTTGTGTATTTAATGTAGCTCTGTTAACTGACTCCAATATTAGTAGTCTAATTTACGAGACGTGCATTCTTTACAATGTACTTCGTTTTTTGAATAATGTATGAGACAAATGCAGCAAAGTGGATCCCAAGGATTGTCCTTACAATAAAACACGCCTGTCAACACCGTTTATGTTTATAGAACCATTAACAGAGAATGGGTCTCACTGAAAGGCGCCAGTATAATTAGAAATTCACCTCTGTGAGCTCTCACGGAGTAATTCAATTCGTTGAAGTTGAACAGTCAAAAAAACTGAAATTGGATATTCTGAATTTTGTATTCCAGGTCACTGTACAATTTTTTTTAACGATGCAATGAAACAAAAAGGAATATTGGAAACAGTAACATTCCCCACTGTGAATTTCCATTCGGATTTTTTCTCAAAATTTCCATGCTTGTGATAAGTCTCAGGAAATACAGTTGACTGATTGAATACATTAAACGAAACTGAGTCCTGTGTTCAACAAAGAACCCACATATTTTTATTATTGAAACTGACCTTTGAAACTACCAAACTTTTCAAAACTTACCAAAATTTACATCTGGAATGAAATATTTCAAATGTTCATCAAGACTCAAAAAGAGTATTACTTTAAAGTGAGGGCTTTGGGAAACATTCATTTGAAGAATAAGTCATTTCTATTTTGCAGATTTTTTGGCCATGGTCTTCAAGTTTCGCCTACGGCTGTGGAAGACTATTACAGGCGAAATGGCACCGGATGAAGTGCCATCTGTAGTTTCAGATACTATCTGCAGCACTTCATCCCCTACGTCATCGTCTTTGATGATGCTACCGCAGTCGTAGGCGAATCGCCAGTCATCAAGACCACGGCCAACAAACCAGAAAAAAGCTTTGACACAATTATATTCGCGTTCAAACGCATTTTCACTTTGTTTCGTTTTGCAGGTATTTTCTCCCGAAGACTACATATGCCGGAAGGGTGATGTTGGGAAAGAAATGTACATTGTGAAAAGAGGAAGATTACAGGTGAAAAGTTTTTATATATACAAGTGTAATTTTGGCACATGTAGAATTGAATCTTGAGGTACTCACGCAATGACGGTTGATCATTTTTCACTACAAAACTCCTCGGGCTGTTGGCTTGTTTTAGTCTAAGTCTGGGAACTAAGTAGTTCTTAATGACTTGGGCTATAATTTCTGATCAACTCCAAATAAAAATTATAATGATACGTTTGGAGGGCCATAGTGACAGAATGATACTCCTACTCCAGTCGATGAATCCCTTGAACAGTATATCCATTTACATTTGAAGTTGCTCAGGAGTTTAAGCATATGTAGCTGATGTAGTGTCATCAGCATAGCCTGCTGAGTATTCATATACATAAATTAATCATTAATAAATGCTAAGATAGAACCTTGAGGCACCTCAAAGCCAGTAAGTGTTGTTTCGCAATAAATAACAAGCAGTAAGATACCTCTTTGCACTCATGTCCTTTAAAAACGTTTGTAAATGAACTTTCAGGTAGTGGCAGACGATGGACTTACAGTGCTTGCCATTCTTGGTGCTGGTTCTGTCTTTGGAGAGGTCAGCGTTCTGGATATAGCGGGAAACCGAACGGGAAATCGCAGAACTGCCAACGTTCGATCCTTGGGGTACTCCGATCTATTTTGTCTGGCCAAGGATGATCTTCTAGTAGCCCTCGCAGATTACCCAGAGGTGAGAGTTCAACTTGAAGCACTGTTTCATTTTGTCTTTCTATCAAGGATCGTTCACTTGAGTTTGCAAATGTGTTGAAAGGTGAACATTATTTTTAGTCGTAGGTTGAGTTGGTATGAAATATTTAGCATGGATTGTTGAATAACTTAGGGAACGCATCTGAATGCTTATGGTAATTACATATAAAAAACGTTGAACACATCTGAAGACCCAGTTTCGTTAACAAATGTCGATAGTTGAGATTATAATCAAGCAAGCCAAAAAAGAAACCCAACTCAATGTTTTTTTTAGAGAAAACAGTAATAGAGATTTCTAGTTGAATATACTATCACTAAAAGAGAGCCTTAAATCACCTACAAGCAGTCAAAGAGCCTAAAAATTGCTACAGCGAGCCACATAATTATTATTTAAGGAAATCCGACACATTCGTAAGTTAACGACGCTTGGAAACACATAGATACAAAACCAAACACTTTTTTCGATATCTCAACAGTGTGCTCCAAGAACAGGTTTAAAACACCTGCCTACTATTCCAATGGAACAGTTTAAACCAAGTTAACAACACTTGAACCCACATAGATACAAAACCAAACACTTTTTTCGATATCCCAACAGTGTGTTCCAAGAATAGGTTCAAAACACCTGCCTCCTGTTCCAATGGAACAGTTTAGACCAAGTTAACAACACTTGGAACCACATAGATACAAAACCAAACACTCTACTCAATATCCCAACAGTGTGTTCCAAAAACAGGTTTGAAACATCCGCCTTCTGTTCCAATGGAGTAGTTTAGACCAAGTTAACGACACTTGGAACCACATAGATACCAAACCAAACACTTTTTTCAATATTCCAACAGTGTGCTTCAAAAACAGGTTTGAAATATCTGCCTTCTGTACCAAAGTAACAGTTTAGACCAAGTTAACGACACTTGGAACCACATAGATACAAAACCAGACACGTTTTTTAATATCTCAATAGTGTATTCCAAGAACATGTTTGAAACATCTACTTTCTGCTAATTAATTATGATGAGAGATAATCTGAAACAGGATTTAAGAAATTTGAAATGAAGGTCCATGGAGAAAGAAAAACAAATCTTGTTACCAAAAGCTAATATATAAAAAAATTGGAATGCTCTTAAGAACTGGGTGAGAAAAATCAAAATAATACTGTGGCCGAAAAAAAAATCAGGGACAAAGTTTTCATTAACATTAATTGACCTGATGATGAGCTTTGATATTTTTCTTATTCTTTAAGTTTTTAAATTTGAGGGGTGAATTACTCTTTGTAGGCTAGAGCGACTTTGACAGAACGCGGCTGTCAGCTGTTACGTAAGGACGGCCTCCTCGACGAGGAACAGTTCCAAAACGCCAGAGAGACTCAGGAATCGATGGTGGACAGTATCAAAAAATTGGAGAACACCGTGGAGACATTACAAACACGTCTGGCAAGATTTTTGGCAGAGTTCACGGCTAGCCAGGCGAAATTGAAACAACGCTTGACGAAAGTCGAGAGCAGGTGAGATTATTTTTGTAGTTCGTGCACGATTGATATCCTTTTTCATTAAATACACGTCACAGAAAAAATATCTGTATCGAAAGTTCATATAAATAGTTCCAGGACTATGGTTTCGGTCTCTCTGTCGTATCTGCCTCAAACGCTTTTATTTCCTATATAAAAATTGTTTTGTGTTGAAATGTTTCGAACCTTCAGTTTATAGTAAGTGAAAGCGCCATCTATGGGAGCGACAGAAAACCCAATCCCTATCAAAGATAAACGAGGCTCCCCGAAGCGGACATTTGCAAAGCCTGGCTTCGCTGACAACTTTGGGGAGCCTCAATTATCTTGATATTCGTGTATTAAGTCTTCTGTCATTTCCATAGACGACGCACCAAAAGAAATTGAAAACAATCAAAAAGGAATCTCTTTTGATCCCAAAAAAGATATCGACATCGGTGTAATGACATTCTCTAGCTGAAACGATGTATAATACAGAAAAACTATAAATGAATTTCAATTTTAAGGTCAAACTTTTATTTTTTCAATTGCTTTAAAACATTTACCGCGATGCGACTTTTCATCTCATATGGTATAAATTTTTTTTCAGGAGTATAAGGAATTACAGAAATACATTCAAATTTTTCTATTCGAAAAAAATAGAAGTGTCAAAAATGACTATAACGTAACTACCATTTAGACTTGCGACCATTCAGACTACGTTCCAAAAATGTATACGATTATTGTAAATCAGAAAAATGTACCTACATGAACGAGTTTACGACATAACTATTCAATTAGTACTACTCAATCACATATCTCTTTTTTTGGAACTCACCAATAAAACGGCCTCAAAAACAAGTTGGCAACGTCGCACGTAGAGTCAGGAACAATGCAGGAATATTCAATATGAATAAATTGTACGGTGTTGCCAAATTTATATCAAATGTTAGAGACGTCACTACTATTGTTTTTACTCGATTTTGAAATACTTCTGACGCCATGCAAATCTATATTTTGAATAATAATTTTTCTTCAGTAATTTTACATAGAATGAATCACAAATTAGTACTACTGCATATTCATTGTTGAAACTTAAAAAAAAATCCACAGTCGTTCTATATCTTTTTTTCTGATTTCGCTGATGTGTAACCCCGATTTTTTCTAATAATTTAAACGAAGAGAAGCCTTCGTGCTAAACTTTAGCCCTCAATATTGCCGAAGAACGAAAAAAAAAAAAGGAAAAACTATAGCGAATGAACAAAAAATCGCATCTCGACAAATTTTTACGATTCACGAAAAAAACTGAAAAAAAAAACGAAAGTCGATGGGTTGAAACTACAAGTATTTCATAGTTTGTTTCGGTCTCATTTCAACAAGAGAACTAGAGAAAGTCGTTGGATCGAGATCGATATCTTTTCTGGATCAAGAGATAATTTAATCTAGTCCTCTCTACTCGGGAACAGTACTTTATAAGGCAATTCGTAGTTGGAGCCATAAAGTCAGAGGTCATTTTCAGAATGCTGTGACTTCCAGTGTCAACCAGCAGTCCATTGTACTCGGCAATATATTGATTTGGGCAATTGGCGATGAGCGACTTCATGCAGTCCACCTAGGCTCTCTCCTCAGAAAAATGTGGAGAGGAGGTAGATCTAGAAGGATCTCTATAACCGCTGACGGTGTGGTACTGATGGCACCGATGACCAGACAAGCCTGTCTTTGTAAGCCAGATAGCTTCGCCTAGACCATTTTCTGTAAAGCCTTCGGCCACCAGGCAATTGCACCATAAGTGATTGGTCTGATAATCATCACATATATCCAATGGATTTGTTTGGAACCTAAACCCCAAGGTTCACCACAAATCCTTCGACATGTCCATAGGGACAATTTGGCTGGGGTTGACAAACATCTGCTCCCTCAGGCACCGACTGTGAACAACGTCCATCGTGCTTTGGAGGATATTACAAGCTACCCTTCCCAACGTGGACCTTGCCAAGATCATCTGCATAAGCTTGCAGATCTACTTTTCTTCTGTCGAGGGCATCAAGCAGACCATGCATCAGGAGCGACCACAGAAGGGGAGATAGTACCCCACCTTGAGAACAGCTTCTGGTAAACTTGAGCCTAATGGCCTCGCCTTGAAAAGTTGTAGTTGCAGTTCTGTTTACCAGCATGGCAAACATCCAGCCAGTTATGGTCGATTCTATACCTTTCCTAGCCAGAGACAATCCTATAGATTTAGGTAGTGCATTGTCAAATGCTCCTTCAATATGGAGAAATACAGCACCGAAATCCCTTTGTTGTCAAGGGATTAGGAAATTTTTTCTACAAGGTTGTCTGTCGATTTGCCGGTCTTATAAGCATACTGGTTGTTATTCAGGGACGATGCATATAATGCCACCCTCCTGATGTGTCCATCCAGAAATGTTTTCCACAAGGTTATCTGTCGATTTGCCGGTCTGATAAGCATACTGATTGTTATTAAGGGGGATGCATACAATGCCACCCTCCTGATGTGTCCATCCAGAAATTTTTTCTACAAGGTTGTCTGTCGATTTGCCGATCTGATAAGCATACTGATTGTTATTAAGGGGGATGCATACAATGCCACCCTTCTGATGTGTCCATCCAGAAATGTTTTCTACAAGGTTATCTGTCGACTTGCCGGTCTGATAAGCATACTGATTGTTATTAAGGGGATGCATATAATGCCACCCTCCTGATGTGTCCATCCAGAAATTTTTTCTACAAGGTTGTCTGTCGATTTGCCGGTCTGATAAGCATACTGATTGTTATTAAGGGGGATGCATATAATGCCACCCTCCTGATGTGTCCATCCGGAAAATTTTTCTACAAGGTTATCTGTCGATTTGCCGGTCTGATAAGCATACTGATTGTTATTAAAGGGGATGCATATAATGCCACCCTCCTGATGTGTCCATCCAGAATTTTTTTCTACAACGTTGTCTGTCGATTTGCCGGTCTGATAAGCATACTGGTTGTAACTCAGGGCGATGCATATAATGCCACCCTCCTGATGTGTCCATCCAGTATCCCCTCAAGTCCTTTCATGTAAGGCTGATTGGTCGTACCGATTCAGGGTGTGGGTGTAAATCAATACGACCAATCAAAATACCAACATTAACAAATCACTAAACCAACGTTCGTAGCCCGTGAAGTTTCAACATCCACCTTATTTTTCAACAGACTCCGTACATGCCTATTTTTGTAATTCTACTAAATATTATTGAGTTTTTCCAGTTCTCTTTCATATCTTCTGAAAACATATTCGTGGATAGTCTTTGGAGCTTCTTTCCAGCCTGCTCAGAATCCGTGTCCATCTCCCTGAATTGAAATATCCGTTCTCTCTTAATTTCAGGCCCGAGAAATCAAAGGAGACCGACGCCTCCAGGAATATGCTGCTCGTCCCCGCGGGGAGACGCAGATTGCATTCGTTCGAGGTCAGGAGAGAAGACGCCGTCAAATTCAACTTCAATAGTTCCAGGCACAAGACTATGTAGAGATCGACCAAATACTATTTTAAGATAAACGTTAATTTTTTATGTTCACATAGTACAATTTGGTATATTATATAAATTAGTTTGGTATCATATGAATAAATATATATTGATTTTTATAAATAAACCACGGTGGAGGTTTTTTTTCATGAGTGGGCTTGGTTTTACAAAGACAGACTTGGTAGGAATTGAAAACCTCATCAAAAGTATTTGGGGAAATTTTGTTGGGCTTTCTACTTCATTGGCACTATAAAGTGTGGGTTAATTACATAGTCAACACGATGTATCAATGAAATTGAATCATTTTCATTAATTTTGTTTATACTTTGTTGTAGTGATCAACGATTGAGTCTCAATTTATTTGCAAGGTACAATTCAATATTTTTCAATGAATGCATTTTTTCAAAAGCGACTTCCAATGTGATATCATTTACATAAATTTAAAAAAGTAATGGTCCTAAAACACTACCTTGTGGAACTCCCTGATCATTTACCAACTCTTGTGAATGGCACCTATCAATTGTTGTTATTTGACTCATCAAACTGAGGTAACTTTTCATCCACTTCAAATCTAAATCACCAATACCATAATATTTGAGCTTTTGAGCTTTCTGAGCTACTCTACTCCTATTATTTGTCTTCAGTGTGGTTTTTTATAATAAAGAGTATAGAATTAGTTTCTTGGAGGGAAATACCAATTCCACATTTGCAAACCATCTTTCAGTAGAAGGGAATGAGTTCAATCATGAATATGACGTGTTAAATTCAGAAAAAAAATTTGAAACTCAGTCTTTTAGATAGATAGATTCAAGAATTCGCTTGTAATACAGCCTTGATAGAATTACTGACGGATATCTTACAGGCGGCTTTGATGGATATCTTATACACCACCTTGACAGATATCTTGAGAACATCCTCGATGTCTTGTGGACATCCATGATGGATATATCACAGACATTAAGAACATCCATGAACATCATAAGGTCAACCTTGACAGAAATCTCATGGGTAGCCTTGATGGATATCTTTGTTGGACATCTCAGGGACATGCTTGGGTATCTTACAGACATTCTTGATGAAGCTCTTAAAAGCATCCTTGATGAAAATCTCAAGTAAAACCTTGACAGAAATCTTATGGGCAGCCTTGATGGATATCTTGTGGACATCCTTGATGGACATCTCAGGGACATGCTTGGATGTCTTACAGACATTCTTGATAGAGCTCTTAAAAGCATCCTTGATGAACATCTCAAGTACAACCTTGACGGAAATCTTATGGACATCCTTAAGATCAACCTTGATGAACATTTCAAGTACTACCTTGACAGAAATCTTATGGACAGCCTTGATGGATTTCTTGTGGACATTTTTGACGGATATCTCAGGGACATCCTTAGATATCTTACAGACTATCTTGATGGGCATCTTAAGGCCAACCTTGATGAACATATCAAGGATAACCTTGACAGAAACCTTATGACCGGCCTTGATGGATATATATTGTGGACGTCCTTGATGAACATCTTATGGTCATCCTTGGATATCTTAGACATTCTAGATGGGCATCTTAAGGTCAACCTTAATGAATATCTCAAGGACAACCTTGATGAAAATATCATGGGCATTCTCAATGGACATTTTACAGACATTCTTGATGGATTTATTAGAGACAGCCTTGATAGATATTTTGAAGACAGCCTTGATGGATATCTTACGGACATGGATATTCTGTGGACATCTTTAATGGACATCTTACAGATTTTCTTGACAGATATCTTAAGGGCTTCTTTGATGAATATTTTGTGGACATCTCAGGGACATCCTTGGATATCTTACAGACATTCTTGACGGAACTCTCAAAAGCATCCTTCATGAACATCTCAAGTACAACCTTGACAGAAATCTTATGGACATCCTTGATGGATATCTTATGGACATCCTTGATGGAGCTCTTAAAAGCATCCTTGATGAACATCTCAAGTACAACCTTGACAGAAATCTTATGGACATCCTTGATGGATATCTTGTGGACATCCTTGGAGATTTTACAGACATTATTGATGGGCATCTTAAGGCCAATCTTGATGAACATCCCAAGGACAACCTTGACAGAAATCTTATAAACATCCTTGACGGATATCTCAGGGACATCCTTAGATATCTTACAGACTATCTTGATGGGCATCTTAAGGCCAACCTTGATGAACATCTCAAGGATAACCTTGACAGAAACCTTACGGACAGCCTTGATGGATATCTTGTGGACGTCCTTGATGAACATCTTAGGGACATCCTTGGATATCTTAGACATTCTTGATGGGCATCTTAAGGCCAACCTTGATGAACATCTCAAGGACAACCTTGATGAAAGTCTCATGGACATTCTCAATAGACATTTTACATACATTCTTGATGGATTTATTAGAGACAGCCTTGATGGATATTTTGAAGACAGCCTTGATGGATATCTTACGGACATGGATATTCTGTGGACATCTTTAATGGAAATCTTACAGATTTTCTTGACAGATATCTTAAGGACTGCTTTGATGGATATCTTGTGGACAGCTTTGCTGGATATCTTACAGGCAATCTTGATGGGTATTTTACCGGCCAACAAGTCCAGGATGTTCATCAGACATCCTTAATTATTCTTTGGAACTGAATTAGGCATCCATTGTATATCCGTTAAGTCCAGAATGGATATCCATCAGATGTCTGGGGTGCTTTATGTGTTGTATTTTTTAATTTCAAATTGGGATTGCTATTTTTTCATGGAAAAAAATATGCTAGTATAATTTTTGTCTGTAGTATAATAAACATTGTTGAAAACAGTTTTTGATGGTATTAAAAAATGATATTCTCATTTCAAGAATAGAAGTTTTTACATTGAAAATCACGTTGTTGATTTTCGTCAACTGTTTCAAATATTCTCAACCTTATTACAACTTTTTGTATGTGTTGAAGTAGCAAATTATGAAAAAAAAAGAAAAGTTGCAATGAGTATGAAAAATTTGAATTGGTTCAGAAAATTTAAAAAACATCTATATCACCCCTAATGAAAATCATCAGAATCTACCACTGTAAATTCTGGAGTCAAATTCTCTCACTATAACAGTTATACCTAAGATGTCAATCGACAAATCAAATAATGAATATAAAAATACATTGGCACTTCTCATCACATATTATTATAACAGGAAATGCGGGTTGAACTTTTTTTCAGTTCTGATAAAATTGCTGAATATTGACCGTGGGGTCGAACTTTATTTCAACGTCCCCTAATTCGTTTTTAGCCTTCTCTGCATTTTCCAAAATCCGCCTCAAATTCACTTCTGTATCGTTTGTATGCAAGGCACACCTGGAAAAAAATAAATGTGGAAATGATCTGCATTAAAAAAAGATTACGTCGTTAGTTTAAAATGTCAACTTCGAAGTATACATATACAGGGTGTTCCACATTAGGTCGGAACCATTGCCAACTCTGTTATTATTGATGCTACGAATTTGGTTAAATGGGCAAACTAGTAACATTTTGAATGGCCTCGATGTCGAAAAAAAAATGACAGTCGCCTTTTCAAAATATTTCATAAAATAATAATTTATCTAAGTGGAACACTCTACAGTGCATTTCTTTAATGCCCCCCCTTTATTTTTTGAACGGGTCAACTCAAAAAATTGAAATTTGGGATAATGAAATTAATGCATGAGTACTTTATTTCGAAGTGAAATTGACAGATGAAACTTTCAAGATGGCGACTGAGCGCCGTCTGGGAAAAAATTTAGTGGAAGGGGGGGGGGG
>WOGP01000644.1:0-11299 GCA_015342065.1 Leptinotarsa undecemlineata | reverse complement strand
CTGACGAATGCTTCACAACCCTAGAATATAATGTCAATTTCTTCAACTACTACAAAATGGCGGAACTTTCAATAATTGCTTGAATACATTGACATTCAACTACATAATATGAGGTAATAAGCTTGAGGTAATTTCAGAAGATGCTCGAAATGGTTGCCTTGAACAGCCTATCCGATATTTCACGCCGAACATTTTCGAACACAGTAACGTGAATATCTCTACAAATATTTATCTGGCGAGCGGCCTGGCCATTCTGTAGGACCTCGACGGCCAATCCAACAACCAGGAAAAGTAGTATCCAAATAGTTTCTTACTTGCCTAGAGTAATTTGATGATGCTCCATCTTGTTAGAATGCAATATCCATATCGAATTCATTAGGATTTGCTTCGACGATTTCAGTGATGGGAGGATCAACAGTAGTTTCCAGCATATTCAAATACAGGGATAAAGTCTAGTATTGTGACACTATATAAATATATAGCTGACCCCTTATTAAGACTATATAGACGTGTTGCTATTGATTTGAAAATGAAACACTATAAATAAAAACGATTTTTCATAAATATTTTGATAAACTATAGAAAGGTTAGGTAAGGTTCGGTCTGGTTAGGTTAGGTTAGTTATAGTTGTTAGTTAGTTGGGTAAAAAGGTTAGGTAAGGTTCGGTCTGGTTAGGTTAGGTTAGTTAAAATTATTAATTAGTTAGTTAGTGGTTAGTTGGGTAGAACGGTTAGGTGAGGTTCGGTCTGGTTAGGTTACTTAGTTAGTTAGTTGGGTAGAAAGGTTAGGTAAGGTTTGATCTGGTTAGTTGTTAGTTAGTTATTAGTTGGGTAGAAATGTTAGGTACGCTTCGGTCTGGTTAGGTTAGTTATAGTTGTTACGTTTGTTGGGTAGAAAGGTTAGGTAAGGTTCGGTTAGTCATAGTTAGTTGTTAGTTGGGTAGAAATGTTAGGTACGGTTCGATCTGGTTAGGTTAGTTATAGTTGTTAGTTAGTTGGGTAGAAAGGTTAGGTAAGGTTCGGTCTGGTTAGGTTAGGTTAGTTAAAATTATTAATTAGTTAGTTAGTGGTTATTTGGGTAGAACGGTTAGGTGAGGTTCGGTCTGGTTAGGTTAGTTAGTTGGGTAGAGAGGTTAGGTAAGGTTTGATCTGGTTAGGTTAGTTGTTAGTTAGTTATTAGTTGGGTAGAAATGTTAGGTACGCTTCGGTCTGGTTAGGTTAGTTATAGTTGTTAGTTAATTTGTTGTGTAGAAAGCTTAGGTAAGGTTCGGTTAGTTATAGTTAGTTGGGTAGAAATGTTAGGTACGGTTCGATCTGGTTAGGTTAGTTATAGTTGTTAGTTAGTTTGTTGGATAGAAAGGTTAGGCAAGATTCGGTCTGGTTAGGTTAGTTATAGTTGTTAGTTGAGTAGAAAGGTTAGGTAAAGTTCGATCTGGAAGTTAGGTTAGGTTAGTTATACTATTTATGTTTCATATAGCTATATTATATAGTGTGTCACAATACTACACTTTCTCCAAATTTAAATTTTTATCAATCAATAGAGGTCCTACAATATGGTTTCCCAATATTCCTGCCCAAACGTTGATTTTTTTCTGGATACTGGGTATGTGTTTCCCGGAAAACGTGTACATTTCCGGCTGGCCGTCAGATGATCTATTTTCAGCGGGATGGAGCACCAGCACATAATTTCAGTGGCGTAAAGAGAATGTTGCGAGACTGTTTTAGAAACAGATGGATTGCTGCAAATGGTCAAGTTAAGTGGCCTCCTCATTCACCAGACACGTCACCCCTCAAGTTTCTATTTTTTTGGGAGTTCTGAGAAATGAGGTGTACGAAATGAAACATAATAATGTAGATGAACTGAAAAATTATATTGAAACTATAATAATTAATAGAACTCATGGCCGAACTGTGGGCCCAAATAGGTGTTCAACAAGAAAGCGGTGTTTTTGAATATTTACTCGATATTTTATAGCTCTTTATTCGCCAAAACAAAGAAATGTTTTCTACTAGTGAAAGAAATATATATTTCCACATAAGTCGCTCAATTTCAACTTTATTTTCAACAGCAGGGTGTTGCATTTAAAAATATTTTGAAAACATAACTGTCAATTTTTTGTTTTCGCCATCGAGAAGGCCAATGAAAATGCCACTAGTTTGCCCATTTAACCAAATTCGTAGCGTCAATAATAAAGGAGTTGACAATGGTGCCGACTTAATTTGGAACACTCTGTATAAAGAATATATCAAATAGTTGAGATAAAAATCAGTTCAGGATGTTTTGGGATAATGATGATGAAAATAATAATATTCATTAGTTTTTTTTAATGAAAATATAGGGTTTTTTATTCTTTTGATTTTTCGTTTTACTTTTTTCAATAAACTATAAATAAACAGTGTGTGGGTACTTACGAAAGAACTAGTACTTCTTTGGCGTGACAAGATAAAAATCTTTCTAAAAATTTACGCCTTCGCTTGATCCTACGTTTTTGGAAAAAATGACACTGATAATAGAAAAAAGGAGTTTTTTTGCATAGACAGTTTAATTATAACTAATTATCTAGTTTAATAAAGAACATTTGAATTTCATAAAATTAAACAATAATGTAAAAATTAATTTTAGTGCATAAATAATACATACCGTCAACTAACCTCAAATTCTAGGAACGTACTCAAAGTAGTATGTAAAAACCACTTTTATCACTTATAATTACAGTAAATTATCTTCAAATCAATAAAGTGTTAATAAATATCAGCCACCAGGAAAATTATTTGAAATTATGTATATTTTTTTTGAATGATGCAACTAATTTTCCTTTATTTTCAGTATTTTAATATTAACATATGTCACAAGAAGGATTTGAAGCTTTAAAACGTCTATTTAATATATGCGAGCGCTTTCGACAGCTGGCAGTGTTATCATCTTCCTGGCTCTACTCAGACTGAACATTTTACCTCCTTGTTTGTTCTTTTATGCGGTTAGAATGCCTCAGTGCAGGTACTACAGGTAAATTTGCGGGTATTTGGGTTACATCAGGTAATATCCTCTGTGTTGGATTTTCTCTAGGTTCACGGTTTCTAGAAATATGTATTGTATTGTGTAGTATATTGAATGTTAGGTTTCGATTTGTATGTGTTCCTCGATAAGTGAATTATGACTGTTAAATTTATGGATGTTTAAGTTTTCCCAGATGTCCATACGCTTTCCTTTATTGACTTGTTTTATGAGTTTCATATTCTCTGGTGGGGAAAAGTTATGTTGTTATGATTTTAAACAGATTTTTCCCCAACAGAGAACATAAAACTCACAAGTCAATAAAGGAAACCGTGTGGACATCTGGGAAAACTTAAACATCAATAAATTTGAAAGTCATAATAAACACAAAACCTAACATTTAATATACTACACCACAGAGAATTCAACACAGAGAACGTTACCTGGAATAACTCATACAGGCAAATTTAGCTGTAAGTACCTTCACTGAGGCATTGTAACCGCATAAAAGAACAAACAAGGAGATAAAAAGTTCAGTCTGAGTAGAGCCAGGAAGATGATAGCACTGCCAGCTGCCGAAAGCGCTCGCATATATTAAATAGACAAATCCTATTTGTGACATATGTCAATATTAAAAATGTATGTATATTTGTATGTATTTAATTTGGACTGATACAAAACACTTGAATATTGTGATTGTAGTTGCGTTCTCAAGCAAACATACATAAACGTTTTTACTTTTACTCTGTTGGTAACGTTTTTAAAAAAACTAAAATGTAGACTAGCTAACTTCAGGGACTTTCTCTCCGATCGCGACAGTGGACGGTTGTGCCGATAATGACCGTCTTCAAAAATGGCACATGGATGTCGTGGTCGGAGAGGAGTCCACAAGTGAGGTGTTTTTGAAAAAATAACATCAATTTCAAATAAATATCGAAGTAAAAGACATTGTTGAGGACTGACGGTCCTCTACGCCGGTAATCAGGCTGGATGTCGACGGATTCGACGAGATCCTCAATGCGATAATAGATGTATTTGTGAAAGTCATATTGAGAGAACTGGCGGTCCTCTAGTATAAAAAATTAAGTGTTTTTATAACAGTGAATGAGAAAATTTAAGGTGACAGCAGTGCCTCGAGCAAGACAATTGCGCCCCCGGACGAAGTTTCTGTTCACTATGGACAGGAGTCTGTCCAAATGCGCCCGACTGAGCAGCAACAGCCATATAAATTAAAGAAGAAGAAGCTAACTTCAGGGTGTCGTTTTATTGTGACGGAGTGAGCCAGATCATGAAAATTCACTCTCTTCATGTTTTCCTAACTCGCCAAAAGTATTATAACTTCAAAAAGCTGATTCTGACATTTTTAAATAACTTTTTTAAACCTTTTGTAACTTTCAATTATACACTTTGTTTTGCAACAGTATTCAATCAAATTCAGGATAAAACCATTAAATTCGAGTTTGTGAAAAACGTCTACTCCCAAGTACTTCATGACTGGCAAATTGAACTCGAAGTAAACAAAATTTATACCAAAAAGTTTGCGCTGAACAAAAAGAATAAAGAGAACAAAAAAAATCCACTTACTTTCCTTCCCCGAAATGGGAATAATCCTCGATAGCAGCTCCGCATAAATAGCACATTTTGGCACCACAGTTGCAAGTCATCTTGTTGCAGCCTGACGTTTTGATGAAAGGTTTATGACAGCTGTAGCAAGTTCTAGACGAAAAGAGAGATGTCGGTGACTCAACGTGAATATTTTTCAAATGGTGAGTTGTTCACCGATAATAAGAATTGCAGAATTGCATCAATATTGACGTTTCGTTCATGTATTCAGTCACCTTCAGGTCACATACAAAGAGAAACATTTTCAAATGAGGCAGGAAAATGATTTAAAATTCCCAATTTCCAGTTTGAAGTCAGAATCACATAGAATCACATGAATTGTTTAATAAAAACTTGAAATTCTAGATCAGAACTTAAGATTCAGAACAGAAAACTTTCAGGTCGACATTCAAAGTCAGAATTCTGACTATACATTCTAATTCAAAGTCAGAATCTTGTGTTTGAACTGAAAGTTCGGAATTTTGACTTTTGATGCTAAATTTCCAGTCTGAATTACATAAAATGTGAGACCCTAAAGCATCCCGTTTTGATTGCTTGTCTAGAATTATAAGAATCCAAAATTCTAACAATGAAGTCACAATTTTGACTTTGAACTCAAGATTCTCGTTGAATTGTGAATTTGAAGTTGAAAGTCAGAATTCTGACTATAAATTCTACTTCAAAGTTGGAATCTTGAGTTTGAAATCAAAGTTCGTAACTTTTGACCTTAAAAGCAGAATGTCCAGTCAAAATAAAATTTGGGCCTTTGAGGCACGCCATTTTAATTTCTTGTTAAAAATGATAACTTTTGATATAAATTCCGACTTTAAACCCGAATTTCCACCTATGAAGTGAGAATTTTGACTTTGAACTCAAGATTCTGATTCAATTGGGAATTTGAAGTTCCAAGTCAGAATTCTGACTAAAAATTCAACTTCAAAGTCGAAATCTTGTGTCTGAATTCAAAGTTCGGAATTTTGACTTTCACCAGTTAAGTGTAAATTAAATACCATGTGAGTCATTGAAGTGCGCCATTTTCTTTGTTGTTGAAAATGATAATTTTCAATATAAATTCCGATTCTGAACCCGAAATTCCAAATATGATGTCAGAATTTTGACTTTGAACTGAAGATTCTGATTCAATTGGGAATTTAAGTTCAAAGTCAAAATTCTGACTTAAAATTCTACTTCAAAGTCGGAAAATTGTGCTTGAAGTCAGAGTTCGGGATTTTGACCTTCAGTCAAAATTACATAAAATGTTAGCCCTTGAAGTGCGAAATTTTGATTTCTCATAAAAAATGATGACTGTGAAAATAAATTCTGGCTTCCAACCCGACATTCCAACTATGAAGTCAGAATGTTGACTTTGAACTCTAGATTCTGATTGAACTGGGAATCTGACAGTCAAAGTCAGAATTCTGACAGTGAATTCTACTTGAAAGTCGAATTCTTGGCTTTGAAGTTAAAGTTCGGAACTTTGACTTTCACGGCAGAATTTACAATTCAGTCAAAATTAGATAAAATGTTAGCCCTTGAACTGCGAAATTTTGATTCCTCATAAAAATTAATGATAACTGTGAATATGAATTCTGACTTTCAACTCTACATTATAACTATGAAGTCAGAATTTTGACTTTGAACTCTAAATTCTGATTGAACTGGGAATCTGACAGTCAAAGTCAGAATTCTGACAGTGAATTCTACTTGAAAGTCAAATTCTTGACTTTGAAGTTAAAGTTCGGAACTTTGACTTTCACGGCAGAATTTACAATGTAATTTACATAATTAAATTATGTAATAGAATGTTTTGAGTCGATGTTCTGACTTGTGAGACATTCATCAAATGGGTATTTTTTTTTTACACGAAATTGATGATATGTCTGAATAAGCTCATATTCGATGCACTTCCGACTTAAATTCTGAATCTTGACTTTGAGGTGGAAAATCTTATTTCGACATTGTAACTCCAACTTATTCACATTAAAAATCCGGATTATAAATGAAATAAAATTGCGATGATGTGAGGATGACTGAAAAAACATCCGAAACGTCTACATTACCAGAACAATATTTCTAGTTCACAAAAACCACTCACCTCGTCAAAGCTTCAGTCATCTTGTTCTCAATATAAGTCCTTCTTCTCACGTCCTCGTCGTACTCGATTTCATTGCACCGCAACGGAATGTGAGACTTGTGTCTGCACTGCCTGCACGACTCAATCAAACATTCTTCGTTGATGCACTTGAAAATCTTCTCGTTCTCGGGCAGGACCATGGCGAAGTCGCAGAAGGGGCAAGTCTCGAGGCCGTCGACGTTAGCCTTTTTGATCTCCTCGCTTGCAGACCTTTGCGTCAGGCGTTCGAAGATATTTTTCGGCAGGACCATCTACGGAATAAAAGGATATCGGTGTATTTGACAACTATAATGATATTATTGTTTATTCGTTCTTTAGGATCATATGTGAAGACACAGAAGTCAATAATATAATATAGATGTTGAGAGAACAAAACAGTTGAATCGGATATGTGCAGTGTGTTCTTTGAAAAGAGTTTCAATGGTTCGCTTAGTCTGACCGACATATTTTTTGTCACAGCTTATTTCCTATATTCCGGATTTTCTATTTTCCGAAATCTTATCTTCAGGGTTACCCAAAATTTGTTGCAGTGAGCAGCAAGAAGTTTAAAAGGCTATTTCTATGACCGTTCTTCAAGGTATGTTGAGCAAAACTAGATATTTCTGGTCTTTGCGGCGGATGTGCGGCGTGTTCTTTGAAAAGAGTTTTATTGGCTCGCTTAGCCTGACCAATATATTTTTGTCACAGTTCTCACAGCTTTCTCATAAATAAAAAAACTGAAATCAACGCAAACGAAGTCGCGGGTATTAGCTAACCCGAGCTAGCTAAAAAGACTCAAAAACAACAATGTGTAGAGATATTCACAACATCACAGAAAAGTTCAGATACAGAAGCACAGAATTGGAATTCACAGACTTGGCAGGAAACAAATACAGAAGAGTGGGAAATTTAAATTTCAAGATTTGTGTACACAATAGACTAATTGTAATTATTTAGGAATGATGAAAAATTCGACAATTATTGTTGTGAACCATTTCCTTAGATACGGACATCAAGTGATGCTTTTGAAAAATATTCATATTTAGACATAATTCAGGTTAACTATTTCTGTACAAAATTGTTAAGTAAAGATGTATCTAAATTTAAGAAAAAATGTGAAAATCATAGAATAGATAGTTTTTCTGATATTGAAGTTGAAAATTTGTAGTTATGAAAATTGAGAGGTAGCTAAGGAAAGTAGGAGATTTTCAACTTTTTTGTCAACAAGCGGATTCTTCTCAAGGCGAAGAAGGTGAACGCCACGTGAATTTTCTGTCTCCACAAATTTAAAAAGTTATTATAAAGAAAGTTATAAATAGAATATGAATGAATTGATCCTGTTGGTCAAGGGTTTGTAATGGTAATTCAATTGTTGCGTTATATCAGCACATTAAAATTTTCCAAATGAAGAACCCATCTGAAAAGCAACATTGTATGCCACTCTACCTCATCTGTGGACTATTAATCTTTTCTTGTTATTATTTTCTATTGCATTGTCATCTATCGCTACACTTTTTTTTTAATATATCTCACTATTCTATCAACTTGAACTTTTACTGTATGTCTATTGCTTTCGTATTTCATGTATTGCTTCTCACAAGCTCTTCTAGAAAATATAACAACTTCTCTTTCACTATTCATCTTCAATGTAACTGTTCCTTTGACTTGATGTACAGAATTTTCCTTTTTCTTCTCATTTTCATCTCCTCCTACATCAGTTCTATTATCAGCTCTTCCAAGATTCTCATTTTATTCCCATTCCCTACAATTGGACTTTACTCATGAAATAGTTGGTTTATTTATCTTTTATATTTATTTTTTTTCTGTTGAGTCTTCTCAAAGGCTTTTTTATCTCAGTTTCTGTACTTATTTCTATATGCGAGGTATATTCTCTATTCTACCATTTCCTTTATTATTATATCTCTCTATATTTTGTTCAATCATATTTTTACTCTTCAACCCAGTACTATCATTGCTCTTTTTGTGCCTCTCTCCCAATAGTTCTCTTCAACCATTTTCCCACCTGCAGTCTATTTTTTCCTTATGGACTCATTATTCTTTATTTCTCCATTTTCGTGTTCCTCTCTATTCCTTCCCCCTACTCTTCCAAAAGACTATATTTTCCCACTTTCCTCTACCCAGATTTTTTCCTTTTTATGGCCTCTCATACACTACTTAATTATTTGCATTTTCCCACTGCAGTCTATTTTTTCCTTATGGGCTCATCATTCTTTATCTCTCCATTTTTGTGTTCCTCTCTATTCCTTCCCCCCTCTCCTTCCAAAAGACTATATTTTCCCACATTCCTCTACACAGATTTTTCTCTTTTTCTGGCCTCTCATACACTCCTTAATTATTTGCATTTTCCCACTGCAGTCTATTTTTTCGTTAAGGGCTCATCATTCCTTACCTCTCCATTTTTGTGTTCCTCTCTATTTCTTCCCCCTCCCCTCTTCCGAAAGACTATATTTTCCCATTTTCCTCTAAACAGATTTTTTTCTGGCCTCTCATACACTACTTAATTATTTGCATTTTCCCACTGCAGTCTATTTTTTCCTTATGAGCTCATCATTCCTTATCTCTCCATTTTTGTGTTCCTCTCTATTCCTTCCCCCCTCCCCTTCCAAAAGACTATATTTTCCCACTTTCCTCTACACAGATTTTTCTCTTTTTCTGGCCTCCCATACATTTGCATTTTCCCACTGCAGTCTATTTTTTCCTCATGGACTATCATTATTTATCTCTCCATTTTTGTGTTCCCCTCTATTCCTTTCCCCCTCTCCTTCAAAAAGACTATATTTTCCCACTTTCCTCTACCCAGATTTATCTCTTTTTCTGGCCTCCCATACACTCCTTAATTATTTGCATTTTCCCACTGCAGTCTATTTTTTCCTCATGGACTATCATTCTTTATCTCTCCATTTTTGTGTCCCTCTCTATTTCTTTCCCCTTCCCTTGCAAAAGACTATATCTCTCCAGATTTCTTTTCTTTTATGACCTCTCATGTACTCCTTGATTATGTGTTATTTTATTAACTCTTCAGCCCCATTTTTTCACAATGAGTACTTTTTCCGAAATATGCCCTTATCTAACATCCAATTCCAATAATGTCTATATATCACAAAGGTTATGCATAGCGCCATCTGCCCACGAATAGATCAAGCAATAATGTCGATAATTCTGTCAAATACAGATCCCGATGACAGTTACAAACAAACTGACATACAAACATACAGGTGAAGCTAATATAAAGGATGTAGAAAAAACAATTTTCAGAATAAACTTAGAAGTATAATGAAAAAGCAAAATAGCAAATGGGGCGACTCACCTGCAAAGTTTGAAAGCTGAAGTCGGCCCCGCAATTGTTGAAACAAGGGAATTTGATTTCGCCTTTACCGATGACGTTTTCCGTCCCCGTTTTGACGCAATCCTTGCAGAAGATGCAGTCCTTCATGCAGAAATAGCACTCTTCGGGAATCAGCTCGTCGTCAAAGCAAGTCCGACACGTTTCCAGGAGGTTGTATTTTCTAGCTTCTTCTTTGGCGAGTCGATAGGAATCGTCCCTCATTTTGATCATCCTCTTTATGAGCTTGCGGTTTCTCAAATAAGTCACCTGGAAATATAATTTATTTAATCATGAAGTGAAATGATGAATGCTCAATTTTTTGGACTATGAATATTACCAAAAAATCAATAGGGTTGCTCAATTTTCTCTATTATCTTTTTCTCTAGTTTAAAAACTAGTTACTACAAAAAAAAATCATCATTTTTTCCCTGTATATATCTGTACCTATATTTCCCAAGATTACAGCTTTTTTCAGATCTACCTTTTCAATTTTCCAAAATTTTCAGTTACCATCTAATGATCCACTATTGTCGAATGTGACCCTAATTCTCTTTCCATATATTCCCACATATCTTTCAATAAAACTAGATTCAATTTTGAATGCATTTTTTGGAGTTGGTATTTTTTATTTCTTTCACTTTATATATCTCTCACTTTCTCCATAGCTTTGTCCTTCAATACCTATTTATCTCATTCCAAAACTCTATCTTTTTCCTTTTTAAATATATTTCTGTTTTGTTAGAGTTTTGACATTTTTTTTCTCTCGACTTCTCTATCATATTTCCCAGAATTTTCAAATTTATTATAAAAGCATCTCTCTTGATATCTCCCTCTGCTGTGACCTGCAGCTTTGTATTCACCTGCAGGTTTACTTCTCCATAACTATTCTTTTTTGTTAAAACTCTATATCCTCAACTTCTTCGATCTTTTTTCTCTAGTTTTCTCTTTAGGTCTATTTATTTCCCAGTTTTTTCATCTCCATTATTCTTTAGATCCCTCATCTTTTCTCATCCAGCATATCTCTAGTCACATCTCTCCAATTTCTAGAAATTTATTGTTCTGATTTCTCTCTCTCTCTCTCTCTCTCTCTCTCTCTCTCTCTCTCGCTCTCTCTCTCTCTCTCTCTCTCTCTATCTCTCTGTGTCTCTCTCTATCTCTCTGTGTCTCTCTCTATCTCTGTCTCTCTCTATCTCTGTCTCTCTCTCTCTATCTCTGTCTCTCTCTCTATCTCTGTCTCTCTCTCT
>WOGP01000643.1:0-22946 GCA_015342065.1 Leptinotarsa undecemlineata | reverse complement strand
TACATTTTGACTTAATTAATTAAATATTTCGTGATAACTTCGTCAGAAAAAAAGTTATTGTTTCTCACATAATCAATCCATTCCAGATTTTAGGTGACTACAAGAAGAAATACGATCAGCATAATTCAAATTATAACTCAGGTGACTTGTTGTTTGTAATTTTTTGTGAATTCTTCAGCAACCCTGCGATATGGCTCATTATTTATTACTTCTTCTGTAGCTCAATGTTGAGAAATTGTCACTTATTTGTACAACCATTCAATAATTAAAATATCAAATAAATAAATATACTACTCTGAAATACTGGATAATTGAATTGTTAGACAGCACATGTTATAAATTATGGCCATAAAAGTGTTTTTTAATTAATATAACTGAAGAAGTTTCTGTGGCAGCTTGTTGCACTACAACATTTGCTATGTATCAACTAACTCCAAAGGAATGATTTGTAGAAATAGCTGAATAACTTTAATAACTACATTATCAAACAACACATTAAATACTGTTGTATTCATATGCCACGAAAATATCGTCATCATCATGCATTACCAAGGTTATTAATACTCATTTCGACAAATTCAAAATGACTCACAATCACTGTGAGAGCAAGCTTCACACAGGTTTGTTTTGGTTTTATATCTCGAACTATTGAAGCACTTTCTAAATTAACGCAGAAGCAATGCACAGAATACTACAGTTACAGAACAGCCCTCTAACAGATTCTATAAATGAGAACCAAAACAAAATATTTAATCTTTGAATTGAGAGGGTTATGTTTTTAAACAAGATTCCTATTGGTTATCATTACGATGTTATCGATGACATAAGTAGATCACACTCATTCCGTGACATAAAAATCGTAATTTATGAATGAATTGTGTTTTTTCTTATAATATATAATATCCAGACTGGTACTGGAGAGCCCTAAGGTGAGTGTCTTACAGCGAAACATCGATGTCTACCAGTAAGGATGACAGTGTTTCATGTAAGTGAAACTTTCACCTATCATTCAGTATACTGTGTAGGAGTCCTGTGAATGATATCTGATTTAATTCCATAACAAAAGTTTGGAACACAAACTGAGTAGAGAAAAATGTATTGAATAATTCAGTATTCATAGAAGAGTATTTGTTTCGAAAGAATTTTTCTTTCGTGTAATTAATGTTTATATGAAAGTAGGTATTTCAAGAGGGCTCTTTCTTCCAGTTTGTGTATAGAGTTACTTCTTTTAAAAGTGATCGCTTCCTTCCTGTCTTCGAAAGATTCCCACATTGTTTTCTATCAAGGTGGAATAGTAGAAAGCCAAAAACTTTCTTTCCCAAAAACCTAATATTTGTTCCCGTAGTTGTGGTTTGTCATTTATTTGTACTTGCAGACTACACTTGTTTATTTATTCTATTTGGATGCCGGAACATCAGCTGCCAATGCATATCTGACTAAAACATGAGGCTTCATATCTCAATGAAAAGATGAAAAAGATTTCAACCTGGGCTGACAGAAATCAAAAAGAATTCAATGCTACGAAAACCCAAGCATCAGTTTTTGGTGTTGAATTTTATACCAATATTTGACATAATCGCTTTATCAGTAAAGCAATGTCAGCTTCTCAAAAACTTGGAACTCTATTTTGAACCAGAAAGTTGTTAACATCACAGCAACTTCTAATGCTTTATAAATCTCATATAAAGGGTGTCTTAACGGTAGCAGCTTCCCTATTATAAATACAGAAAAATATTTCGAAAAAAATTGTAGGAATTATTGAAAGCATACAGTAAGTCCAATAAATGTGTGTAAATTCCAATAAATGTGTGTGTAAATTCCATAGGCAGAATGCTTCTAAAACATATTGGGTTATTTGGGTTAATACCTTGTGGTTCAGAAGTTATAGTGAAATTTATGTAAAAAAATAGGTTCATTCAACACCAAATCCCCTACTCGATCAAATGAAATAAGGAAAATTTTCGACCAAATATCCTTGAGGATAATGTATTTTCATTTCGTTTCATTTTAAATGGAACGCCCTGTAATTCTTGAGGAGAGTATGAAAAAGTCATTGAATAGAAGCAATAAGGTTTTTTTCCATGCAGTGCTTGACAAAACAAGTAACAAAATGAAAACAAACAATTTCGAAACGCACAAATTCACAATAGATATTCGAACAATATCAACAATATCATTATCAATAGCATATCAACAATGTCCCTTGGAATTTCAATTGAAGTTGGCCTTATAATAGAGCGAATAACTGATTTTATCCTATGCTCCATGACTTCTGGTGTCGTTGGTTTTTCTCAATAGACATCTTTTTTTAACATATCGTCATCATGTTGGTGATAAAACCTATGTATTGTGTCAATCGGTACATCTTCTAACAAATTTGATAAAACATTGAGGAGGAAATATCTATGAATTTCTTCATTCAGAGAATCATCAAAGAAATATGGTACTATGACTTGATCACCAATTATGCCGTCCCAAACATTTATAAACCATCTGTTTCAGTTATCGACTCCTCTCATCCAATATAGGTTTTCTGTTGAGTACCTAGCGTATTATGCCATTGAAGTTGAAAGTGTACTCATCATAACACCTGTGCTGAAAAATCAAGGGCCTAAAAGAGAAAACACGTATTTTTTGTTAAAAATTGGCTTTATTCAATAACGTAATCTCCATCAAGAGCCACACAGTTATTCCGGCGCCGCCCTAACATTTCAATACCACTTTTGTAGAACGGTTTATCTTTTGCCCAAAATAGGCCACAATTTCAGCAATAATCTCTTCATTCGAGCAAAATTTCTTATCGTTGAGCATTTTTTTAAGGTCTGTAAACAGCCAGTAGTCGCTGGAAGGCAAATCTGGCGGATACGATGGATGTGGGAGTTTTGCCATTGTTTTGATTGACTTGTGCAACGGTGCGTTGTCTTTATGAAACATTTTTTTGCCACATGCGGTTGTTTCTTTGCAATTTCGACCTTCAAGCACTCCAATAACGCTATGTAATATTCATTGTTGATGGTATTTCCCATCTCAAGAAAGTCGATGAATATTACAGCATGCACATTCCAAAATACCGGGGCCATATCCTTTCGGCCCGATTGTTGTGCTTTCGGGCGATTTGGACGAGGTTTACCAGTTGTTCTCCACTAAGATGACGATCGTTTTGATTCCGGAGTGAAGTGATGGATCCATGTTTCTTCCATTGTCACATATCAACGCAAAAATTTCGGGTTGTTATGGTTAAACACGGCCAAACACTGCTAAGAATTATCAAGATGTGTTTGTTTTTGGTCAACAGTGAGCTCGCGCGACATCCACTTTCAACAGAGCTTCCTAATAGTCAGAAGTTCATGCAATATATTGCTATCTTTACATGATATCAGCTATTGCTATCTTTATTGATATCTTTACAATATCAGCTATTGTCCACCCACTTGTCGTTGATACACCCTGTATAGGTCACTCCGCCCCTTAACCTGTCAACAGAAAAAATCACAACCTTGATACTATCGCGTGAAGTTTTCACTCAGCCCGCTTGATTACCCATTGCAATGTTTATATCAGAAATACTTAGTAAATACTGCTGCCTACTACTCCGAAGTTAACTCGACACACCTCGAACTACACTTTTTGAGGATTCTACCATTTCATTAACAGAAGGATTTTCCGGTAGGACTTGTGCATATCCAAAAAAACTGAAATAGTCTATTCCGGAAAAATATAGTACCTAAATTTTGAAAACGTTTTTCGTTACTTTTCATAATGGTAGCATGAGTTATGTATTCCAAATTGTTATGATATTTCTACCCTCGTATACCTGAAACACTTCGAATTTTCATATGAACTATCTCAAGAATGAATAAAAATTGATAACGAACATTCCGAAACAAGGTATAAAACTATTGGATTAACAAAGACAGTTACTATCTAATTTCAGCTGCTAACTGGAAAGAAGTTAGCTCAGAGCAAACCAACATGGAAATTAGGGTAGCGTTCGTTTTCTGTTTTTTAATTCATTCATCGGTTTCCTTTGCAGGTAAGTCACTTTTTTCTAACAGGTACACATATATGTAATTGTTTCAGTTATAATATTATATCATATTTATAATACTTATAGAATAGAAATATTCCCAGTTTATTTGAAATTTAGAAAAATTTCAAAGTGCCCAAAACATAAAAAAAAACAGAATCTGAAAAATTAAAGGAGTGAAACAATTAGTGACAATACCAGCAATATCATTATTATTATACATTGGAAAATTATTTATTATTATTTTTAATTTAATAATTTCTATAAAAAAATATTTAAAATTGCAATCACTCACGACCTCAGAATTATTACTTCATGTAAAACTAGCATACTTTCATTATTGGAAATGAAGGCATGCTATACACATACAACAAAATAGGAATACATTTCTTTTATCTGAATATGACCGGTCATATCCCTATATTACATAATCTTTCATTTCTTATGAGATTTCAAAAAAAAAATTTAATTATTTTCAAGTCTGAATAGGTACTTTCATTGTTCATTATCATATAATAAATTTAAATGCAGACTTATATTACTCATTATACTACAAGTAGTTTCGAGTCTGAAGGGTAATAAAACTTTCAAATTTCAGATTTCGTCCATTGATCCAATATTCAAAGTTAGTTTTGAAGCAAATGCAATAAATTGCTTCATGAAGGGCTACAGGTTGCAATATATCTTATTCATTTATCCGTATAAATGCTAAATGTGTCAAAATTTAAGACAATTCAAATTTCTATATTCTTTAGTGGGAAAAACGCCGTATACAAGTTATAACTCGTCTAACCTCTTGAAACTACAGTTTGTTATAATTCAAATTATAAAAGGAATAACATCAGTTTCCGCCAAAAAATATTTTTTTATTGTGTAATTAGAATAGCTGTTTCTCTACTATATCTTGGGCAATCATGAAAATATACTAACTGATTAAACATGAAAATTACGTGTAATAAAAGTTTAGAAGAAATCAAAATGAAAGTTCACTTTTTCGACTGTGCAAATGAGAGAAACTCAATCGAAATCAAAATTCGTTATATACGTATACAAATATTTATCAACTATTTTGTTAGCGATCGATAATTATAAGTGATGTTAATAAGTGACTTTTTATCGAATGAAAATTGTTATTTGTAAATAATCAACGATATAAAATGTTCATGATGAATCATTTCCCTTCTATTGGATGGAATGTTCCTCAATTCCTCAAAGTCACCCACCACCATCTCCACTGCTATATAGATGCTAGAAAGAATATAATTCATAAGTACTTTCTTCGCGATTATTTATCTTTTATATAACGAGTAGTTATATAATTTCGTATATAATTCATAAATAATAAAGGAAAGACATCGGACGCGTTACAAACGAATCGCGTCACGACGCGAACAAACCGAAAATACTAATTTTTCTCTCTATTGTCAATGCTCATGGGATATATCGAGTCATTTGTATTCTGTCATATCATAATTCTAATATAATATTAGTGCATGTAGTTATGTTTAGTTCCCAAGCAACATTTTCTAGGTACCAATTTTCGACACATAAGCACCCGAGCCAAAGGCGGCCATTGTCATATAACATGTAAACGTAAGTATTTTTGGCCTATATGGTATTATGAAGTTCACTCATTCATTTCTGAATATTTTTGTAGCTTCCGAACCAGGTGGTACAACAAATGGCTCTACTCCAACCACAGGTAAGTACCACAAAAAATCAGTATTCAAAATTAGGTTTAGGAAATAAAAAAAAGCATCTAGTCAGCACTTTATACTTTTATAGTAAATGCAAATTTGAAACGACGGTCAAATAAAACAATCCATTCAAATGATGCTCAGTCTGATTTCGTCACCTTTCTTAAGGGAAATTATTAAAATTCTGAATTGAACGAATTTTGCATTTTTTGTGTGAAAAATATGCAAACAGTGAAGTTGAAGGAAAAAGCTATTGAGATCCCATAATAAATTTGTAAATAAAAAACAAATATCCGTTTCACACATAAATGTAATTATATCACCATTCTTCAAAAAAGTTGAAAAACTAAAGAATTGCATGTTTGTCCATATGAATGCATCATTCTATGTCAAACAGAAAGTTTTTTTTTTTATTTAAACTTATTTTTCCTCAGAATAGATTCCAAAAAAAATTCAAAAGATTTCCATTGGGGTTACAAATATAGACGTTTTCATTAACAATGTTATCAGTAATTTGCACGCTTAAAAGAAGTAATTGATTTCCAAGTTTGGTCAACAGCTCAATGGTGGCGTTATAATTAATTCCTTACTATTTTATAATATGGAACCCCGTAACTCGTGAATTTATAAGAAATACTTAAATCCTCAAATTTTTTAATAATTTATCACACTATCAATACTACTTCGTCAAAAATTTAAAAAACTCACATTCACAAATATTTATCAGATAAAAAAAATAAAAAGTACCATAGTATATCAAAATCAGTGTGTCATAGAGAAAAAAATATATTCATTGGGAAAGTACGCTCCTAGGCCTTCAACTTTCTGCAATAGTTGAAATAGTTTTTTTTTCAAGTTGAAATAGAGCAAAACTGATTTTTGGTTAATCTATAGCTTTTCATTTGGTACTTACCATATTGCAGCTCAACGTCTGCATTAGATAGTTTGTAGTGCTCTACAAATTTTTCTCGTGAACTTTTCTTTAATTACCTATTGTTCTCATGAAGAATCTAGTAAGGAAACATTTAAATTTTCCAGCTTGGATTTTAATCAAAATCAATAATTTAGCACGAAAAAGTAGTATCCTCATATACAGAGTGTAACTGAATGAGTGTATAACATTTGAGAAAGTAATTCCTCGTCGAAAAAAAGATAGGAACTTTCATATAAAGTAATTTCATTGGAGCATCCCTTGTTAAGGTACAACCCCTTAAAGGGGGTACATAAAATTTGTTTAACAATTTTTTTCACAAGCACTAAAAAAGTTACAATATTGAAATTAACCTGACGTTTTGTACTATCAAAAAGGCACTTAGCCAGAAATTTATTTGGTTTACTCCGTGGTTGTAAGAGGTGGAAAACGCAACCCCTAAAATGTATTTCCAATGAAACTTTTTGTCTTATTATTTGTTTACCATTTAAAAATGTATTTCCGATGGCCTGTTTCATTCTAAACAAAAAATATCTCTTGGGTTTTTTGCCCAAAATAAATCAGTTCGCAGCAAAAAAATATTTTACGAACAACTACAGAGATACATCCTGTATATAATTTTGCTACAAATAGTATTATTATATAATTTGTAGCGACTATACTTACATAGACGGTACAAGCAGTAAGATGAAAATCTGTTCTGTAAATTGTTCTGTAAATTGTTTCTTGGGAGGTAACGGTTGCAAATTTTTTGCATCACGTAAGGGGCCACAGTGCTCAGTGCAGCTAGAAGAACTTTTGCAATTTTTTGAGGATTTAAAATGCAAAATAATTAATATGTGTAAATAAATTCAATTTTCCTTCTGCCTATGAAGTTGTAAATCCAGTATTTTTTCGATTGCAACAAAGAATTAGAATTTTTGTGATCATTTTGTAATTTAAAGAACCTTAATCGATTATGCGAATACAACTTGCAACAAAAATATGATCATATCAGGAAAAAATTGAGGTTTCGTAAGTCTTACATGGTTGCAAATTCAATGCATTATCATTATAGAGATATTAGCAGCTTGCAGATTGTCTGCAATTCACAATGCAAAAATAGAGCATTAAGACTTCTTTCATTATTCAAACAATATTCCGTTCAAGGCAGACTTATGCAAAATTCCATGCTTAATAAAAATAATAATAATAATTGCTTTTATTGATAGAAAACAAAATAAAAAGAAAAAAAAAGAGTATATAAATAAAGAGAAATATAACCTCCTATCTAATGGCAGGATCCAATTTCTGACCATACCGAGAAATCGCAACATGAGCAGACCTTGCTCTTCTATTCATTTTCATTCATATCCAAACATTCAATTTGAGTTTCGAAACGTTTGGAAATGATATTCTCTTCTGACTGGTTTGAATTTATCTATGTTTTACTTACATTAAGAGTTGAATTTTTCATTAAGAGTGGCATCTATACAAAAGAATAAGAATTTGTAAAGACTGTCACTGTGAACAAACATAGATTAGACCTCTTTTTGTTATACATTTGATGGTATCAAAGATATTTTAATTATTATTTCGAATCTTTCTTCACAATTTTCATGCTAACCATTATCATCCTATTGATATTTTCGGTGCCTTAACCAATTTTTTTTCGTACTTCGAGTATAAAACAAATAATACAAATGTGACTTTTCTATAATTCAATGTTCATCTTGAACTATTCTTTTCGAAAGTTTTTTTCATGTAATCTAATGTTTATATGGAAGTAATTGTTTCGAGGAGGTTTCTTCTTCCAGTTTGTATTTGAAGGTAACTCAAATGCATAATATACACATCTTTGTGAAGATTTTATTGCTTTCTTCTTTCCCTTGAAATTTTTTGTATGAAGATGGAGTAGTAAGAAGCTAAAACTAGTGTTCCCCAACAACTATTGTTTCCTTAAAATATACCCTATTCAATTTCCTGGGGTTGTTTCTCATAATACAATAAAGGTCAAATTAAAAAAAGAAGTAATCGCATTCACTGATTTTCAGTTAATACGATTCTAACAACATTACACTAAATCGAATCACAATAGAACACTGAATACAGTTAATATGAAGTTTTCACTTATTCGCTTAAAACAAACGTTACCTTTAATTTTTAATTTTCATCTCATTTTTGGTATTTCATAATAAATTAAATTATTTTTGAATAATCTTCTCGCAATAAAAAGCTATGCATCATTATTCATGTATTATTTCTCCATTAAAAATGTTCTAATCAACAAATATGAACCATTGCATTTTTTGACTTTTCGATCAGTTTCTTCACTCTTATAGTTCATGGACTCAATTATATTCACATACCTTTCCTGAAAGGAAAAGCCCTCTCCAGTTTGTGTCTGAAAGTTACTTCTTTGCACAATCTACACATCTTTGTAGAGTTTATTTTGAAATCAATTGCTTTCTTCTTTTCTTTGGAACTAGAAAGCCAAAACCCTTTTTCTCAAAAATTAATCTCTCCTAAAAATATACCCCTTTCAATTTAAATCACACAGATCAATTTTAAGAAATATTTCGAATATTCAAAGATCAATTGAGTTCGGGAAATATTTGCTGCTGTAGTCTTAAGGATTTTCTGTGAACTTCATAATTCACGGAGTTTACTTAATTTTATTTACATGTATTTTTTCAGGTGTGACATCATCAGGACCAACAAAAGTTACTGAACCTACAGGTAAAAATCAGTATCGTAAATTTATATTATATATTGCACTTTTATGAGTTATCGATAAATGTGTGAAATCATTCACTTATAAAGTTAATCATTTGTTCATTTTATATATACCTAGATTCATTCAAGTCATGGAGTGTTTTCAATTAAACAATTGTATTTACATATATTTCTTTAGGTGTGACATCATCAGGATCAACAAAAGTTACAGGACCTACAGGTAAAAATCAATATCCCAAATTTCAATTTATATGAAGTATTGTATGTATTGTTAACACTTGTCGATGATTGTGTAAAAGTATTGATCTATAAAACTCATCCACTCAGATATATTTTCATATAGAAATGTATGTGAGTTATAAATTATCGAGTGACTTTAATTGAATAATTGTATTTACACATATTTCTTTAGGTGTGACATCACCAGGACCAACAAAAGATACTGGACCTACAGGTAAAAAATCAATATCGCAAACTTCAATTTATAATAAGTATTGTATTTTTAGAACTTGTCAATGAATGTGTGAAATTATTCAGCAATAAAATTCATCTTGTCAATTATATTTTCATATATAGTTTTATATAAGTTATCGCATATGTTTAATTTAATAATTGGATTTACATATATCTCTATAGGTGTGACATCATCAGGACCAACAAAAGTTACTGGACCTACAGGTAAAAATCGATATTTCAAACAGTTATATTTTCATATATGGATTTATGTTAGTTATCGAATGTCTTTATGTAATAATTGTATTCACATATATCTCTTTAGGTGTAACATCATCAGGACCAACAACAGTTACTATACCTACAGGTAAAAATCAATTTCCTACACTTCAATTTATATTGTATATTGCATTTTCATGACTTCTTGATGAATGTGTGAAATTATTCACTTATTCAATTCATTCACTCAATTATATTTTCATATTCACGTCATCGAGTGCTTTCACATAAATCCGAAAAAATATATATATATATATATATAATAGATAAGAATAGATAATAATGAGCAATCACCCAAAAAAGGAAAACGGTTGGAAAACTGCAGAACATGTCTTTAGCTCATTACATTCAAAACAAATTGCCGAAACATACGGCCTCCTACAAACGACAAGCTTCAAAAATCGAAACTTTCGAAATAGAGCAGGATTTCTCAAAATGGGGTACGCGTTCCACTGGGGGTACCCATTTGATTCATAAGGAGTACGCGATTGAGTTTACGTAATGGCGGCGGCTAAGCTGCCTAGTAAAAAACGGGTTCATCACGCGTGAAATGTCCCAAAAGTCAATCTTTGTAAATGAGTTCACTACTTCAGATAAAAGTTTTATTTCAAACAACAATTTTGCGAACACGAGCAAATCTCAGAAACACATTCCATCAGGAAAACAAAAAATATCACGAAAACTATTAGAAAATTGGATTTATGCGCAAAGAAGAATCTCAACACCAGAGCAACAATGTGTGATATATTCAGAAGTAAGTACTCGCAATAAGCGCGATAAAATCATGAAATGGAACGTGACCGTGGGCCTCTTATTCCTCGAAGGGCTAGGCCGCTAAACATAGGTACATTGAATGTAACACCCACTTTTTGCAATGTTATTAGTCCCATGTTATAAGGGGGGATCCTATTGCCATACACGTTACCATTTGCCATACCACGTTACCATTGCCATACGGTTACATGACACTACTAATAATTTTCTAAAAACAGAAAAATGCCCAATACTTTGCCATACATGGAAATTGAACTCGAGACCCCGAGGCAAAAAAAAAACCTTATTTGTTCTATTTAATGCTAAACATAGGTATCAACTGCTTTTTTCTATTTTGTTTTAGTAAAATACCTATCAATATCTAGTTTTTTAAGGGGTTCTATGTGGTCTGGAAAGTCTAATAGGGGTACGTTGAACAGTAAGTTTGAGAAACCCTGAAATAGGGAAAGTATCTCAAGTAAATTCTTGAGACGACTTAAATCATTCATTACGTCGAAATCTTTTAACAACTAATAAGCATAAACAATGTGTACGAAAAACGCCCTCTCTCATCGAATAACTCGTTCAATCCCATTGTTTGTCGTAAAATGTTCATTTTTGGCTTGAACAGCGGTTTGGAAAGTGCATCTGCCACTTAGTATTCTGATGCCATTCTTAGGGTTGACATAGCCGCTAGCATACTTACAAATAACACATGTTGTTGAACGTCCTGTTGTTTCATCTACGCCATGGTTACTAAAACACCTCATGCCATCCACACTGGTTATTTTGTACGTTATGCCGCAATCTGTTATTCCTTTGAGGTATCAAAGTATTCGTTTTACTTGGATACAATAATGATTACTGGAGTCGTTTAAGGATCTTGAAACAACACTGATTACATAAGCAATGGCTGCGGTCTTGTACCTGTTATTAGATACATAAGAGCTCCAACCGCCTCTCTGTATAGAAAAGTTGTATTCAAATCCAATTCAAATTCATTCTCTGATTGGATACGATTTTTCGCAATGTGTGTTGAGACGAGTTAAAAATATTATATGTCAAAGCGTTCTAATATTTTTCTTGTTCAAGCTGCTTGATTAAATTGAACCATCGTTTTCAGTTTTGATTCCTAAGCCTAGGAAGCAGATTTCGTTGTCATTTTGAAATAATTCTGCAAGTTTTGCAAGATTTCATCCTTCAAAGAATAAGTTGTTGCAAGCAACCCATCATCAACGTGTAGGACCTGGATTAGCATATCATTTGCATGTTTTTTTTTGTATAAACCTAGATTTGCATTACTTTGGTGGAAATTAAGTTTCTTCACAACATCATGAAATCGCTTATTCCAACATCTTGATACTTGCTTCATTCCAAATAAACTTCTCTGAAGCCGACATATTCGATCAGTACTATCCTCATGTCCTTCAGGTTGCTTCATATAAACCTCGTCATCAAGTTCGCCATAGAAAAATGTAGTAGTGATATTGAACTGAGAGAAAGTCTACCTTTTGCTACATAGCTGAATTTTTCATCGTAGTTTTCACACTTTCTTTGTAAATAACCTTTGACAATCAATCTGGCCTTTTAAAAACACATATAATCGCTCTCCTATCAGCACTAGCACTAGCAACAACTAAGGCATAATCATCAAAACGAAATGGCTTTCTGATTTCATGTATATCTCTCAGCTGCCTTTTGATCACAATGTTCTCATCTTCTAGAAGTTGGTCTTCTCTCTCTCCAGTTTGGGAGCCGGAGATATCTGGTGTATTCTCAGTATCTGTGGCTACTGATTTGTCTTCTTCTTGAGAAACATCTAACATCTCATTGTTATCAGTAGAAGGTACGCTTGGCATAACAGAATTGAATGGTTTATTTTGGTGAAAAATTGCATCATGAGATCTTATCAGCCTCTTAGATTTCTCACACTATATCATATCCAGTGAGTGCTGCTTTCATAACATTTCTATCCATTTTCTTTCGACATCTTTTTGGTATATCTGCATAGCAGTAATCGCCTATTACTTTCAGATGCCTCATATTTGGCTTCTTTTCAAACAATATTTCGAAGGAAGTTTTGTCTTTGATACCAGATGTACCGTATCTGTTCAAAATATAAACAGCTGTATTTATCATTCAGCCCAAAAGCGTTGACTCATTCGTTCTTCTCTAACATGCATCAAAGCTCTTGTCGTCTTATTCACTATTCGATTCTCGCGTTATATGTAGCCATTCTACTGAGGAATATCGGTAATAAAGATTCTGTGTCATATTTTATAGTTATTGAGAACTTTAGTTATTTCTCTATTTAAGAATTCTTCACTTCATCAAATCTACTAAAATCATCTTTGAACTGGACATAATACCGGTAACCTGACTTGGATGGACAAAAAAGTCCACATACAACAGCATATATTCATTATGCAGAAGCATCAGCTTTTTCTCTAATACAAAATTTTATTATATGGGCTTTTTCGTAAACACACCCTCCGCCACATTTACACGTATACCAAGTTCACATTCGAGTATCTACGGATTTCACATATTCCTTATTTTGGAATCTAAGTCTCTCGTGGTACAGCTGCAAATATGTTGTCATTGCAAACTGTATTCCCATTAACAGAAACTTTGGGTTTGATGAATTTCAAATTCAGTTTTTACAATCATCCATATCTGTTTCTTGTTTCAACTAAAATAGTTTTTCGGAAAATTTATTTTGACATTTTTCAGCACTAGAGATGAATAGGCTATCCGAGTTTTGATCTTGCACATACAATAGTTTTTCAATGGTGAACATCTGATTTATTCCATTCACACAAGCTTCTACTCTCAGAATACCTTGAACTAGAGCTGGGACTGAATCTTCATTGACTGTTGTGACCTTGTGATTTCCATCAAAAAGTTTATATTTTCGAAACATATTACTCTGATTCGTGATATGGTTCAGAGCACCATTATCAACATTCAATTTGAAACACTGTTTATTGTATGCCCTTTCCGTTTATAATATTCAAAAAAAATTTCATATTCTCTGAACTTTCCTCTATTTTCCAAGAACATCACTTTCTCTTTGACTTCGAATTTGGATGATGAAGCGTTTATATGGTTAGAGTTGGTTAGTTAAACTCAACTGTTGAGGAAGAGTCTCAAAAATCTTTCAAATCAGCTATAATTCTGGTAGATCGCATTTAAAGGTGTTTCCATTTACTATTTTATTCTTGGTGATTTCATTTTGCAGAATATTCTTTTTTTTAGGTTTTTGAGTTTGGATATATGAGATGGAATGTCATCTTCTGCGTGTCGTGTGAAGCTGAACAATTCCATGCACGTATTATATGTTTTGTCCTCAACATAACCACTATATATCCTATGTAACTCTTACCACTCTTCACGAGCAGTAGTGTACCGCATCACTTTTGTAAGAGTTTCTTGAATATGATTCACTCTAAGGACCAGTAATGCATTATTGTCTGCTTAAATAAAGTATTTCAACTCCTTCTCATACTTTGTTTCCTGAGGTTGGGTTATGTTTTCTGGTAAAAGTATTTCTTCTTCAATTGCCTCAGAACCGCCTTGAATATATCGTTATAAGCTGCTCCTGTATTCACATGATGACCAGTTTGACTTGCCCTCAAGTAATCCTATTTCTATTTTACTTGCTTACGAACTTAGATCCAAATGAATAAAAATAATTGCTTCAGAATACTTGTCAATGTCAAAATTTTCAGCAAAACTATTTCAACAGTTCCTTATACTTTGCAAACCTCTCTTATAAGGTTAGGTTAGGTCCAAAGTGGGTGGGTCTATTCGACCCTCCACCGCAACCCGCAGAGGTTTATTGTGGCTCACACCTATTCACACTCGACCAAATAAATCCAGATTCTCAACGAATCCGATTAGTCTGTATGGTGAGTGGTCTTTCAGGTCAGTAGGAGTACGGCTCTGCCGAACTCGAAAAACCTGATTCGGTCCTCAGCGGGGCAGTACACAAAGTATATGCTCCGCTGTTTCATCGTTAATGAGGTAGTCGGATAGTCAAGGTGCAAAATTCCCACCTTGATACCCGCGACAATCTTCCCATATGAGGGTTTTTGCACGTCAGCTATACCTGACGATGCCTTAGATTCAACTGTGCAGGGCTTTTTCGCCTCTGGTTTTGGTGAATCATCACGTGACCGCAAACGTTTGCTAACCTTCTCATGGGGGGTTTGTTCCTCCACCTGAGACAGATTCTGCGTACGCCGCTCAAGAATTTGATGCAAGTACCCCGCTCTTTAGGAGACGACTAAGTCGTTTCCTGGCTGCACCACCAAACCTTTTTTTAGGTTCAATTATTGAATCAGGAGTCGAGGAATTGATAAGCTCTCGCTCCTGAACCAAATTTACAGAATTGTCAGTTGGAGTCGTCAACTTGACATCCATCTCCTCTGTAGACTCGCTTGTGATCTAAATTTATAGGAAGGTAAATTGGAGTCGTAAGCTCGACATCCATCTCCTCTATAGACTCAGCGTCAGAAAGAATTTTTCAGTGTACTGTCCATAAAAGTCCCACGAGTTGCTAGGGAAAGAAGGTCAATCACGGCAGAGCACCGAATTACCGTGACAAGACGATCCCTACGATGAGAGGGCGCCCGGTATCTCGAAGGTTCCGTAGATTCAGCTGATAGGATTAATGTCATTCATCCTTTCGGCACGGATATACACACCTCAAGATTTCATTCAGTTAGGGCATAACAGAACCACAAGTGATTCTGTCATTCCCGTGTCCAGCGGGGCTGCGTAGAATCTGGCATCCGATGGCCGATTTGCTCAAAACCCACATCCCAAGCCAATGTACTCGCCAAAAACTGCATGCACAGTGGTTTAGGCAGTGCAAGATGAAAAAGGACAGCCAACCCGCCAAAAACCTCTCTTATACTTCGGAACCTCAGGATAGACCAATTGATGATGTAATAATTTGATATTTCACATTGTTTACATGTTGTTTGTCCACTAAGAAGTTTTTACGGTTTCAATTCTTTCATACTATACAAATAATTGTGTATTAATAATCTGTGGAAATTTCATATTCCACAATAATTGAAATGTATACCCTAATAATGAATTTAATGGCTTTGTACAAAGTTGCCCGTAATGCAATATTTGAATTGCCAACTATCGGACTTGAGAAGAGGAATATAATATATGTTTTGACATTTTTTTAGATGTTTGTCACATATTGTCAGAACAACTTTCCTTATTTATCCTTAACTCGCACATGTTCCAACTTTTGGATGTTGTCATTTGTAAGGAGGTGAAGACTGGTTAATAGAAAAACAGATTCGAAACAGATTTTTTTTCTTAACATTCGCATAAAACATCTTCTTCATCTTCATCTTCTTTGACTTTTCGTTGCATTGCCTGAAGTTGACGGCACTTTTGAATATTTCAGTGAACTATCATCATCTCGCTGTCATTTTAAATTTAACATTAGGTATTTCCCACAAAGTTCTTTCGATTCCAAGGTGATTGGAATTATATTTTTATATAACATTTCCTTTTAAGGTCCTGGATCTGAAAGTCCAACCCCATGTTCCGGAGAAGAAACTACGAAAAATCCAGGTGGATCATCACCTGCAAGTGGTTCATCCACGAGTAGTCCAGGTGGAAATACTTCTGGAACCACTGAAGGCGACGAAACAACTACATCGAGTGGTAATCCTTCTTCTCCTGGTAACGGTACTAGTACTCCTTCAGAAGTAACAACTGGAGGTCCTTCTCCTGGTAGTGATATAACTGGTAGCACTTCTTCGAATAACCCCACCGGAAGCTCTTCTCCTGGTGGTGGTACAACTGGTAGTCCATCTTCGGGTAACTCCACTGAAAGCTCTTCTCCTGGTGATGATACAACTGGAAGCACTTCTTCAGGTAACCCCAATGGAAGCTCTTCTCCCGGTGGTGGTAAAACTGGAAGTCCTTCTTCGGGTAACTCCACTGGAAGCTCTTCTCCTGGAGATGATACAACTGGGAGCACTTCTTCAGGTAACCCCACTGAAAATTCTTCTCCTGGTAGTGCTACAACTGGAAGTCCTTCAGGTACCCCTACTGGAAGTTCTTCACCTGGTGATGATACAACTGGAAGCACTTCTTCAGGTAACCCCACTGGAAGTACTTCTTCAGGTAACCCTACTGGAAGCAATTCTTCAGGTAGCCCCACTGGAAGCACTTCTTCAGGTAACCCTACTGGAAGCTCTTCTCCTGGTGACGATACATCTGGAAGCACTTCATCAAGTAACCCAACTGGAAGCTCTTCTCCTGGTGGTGGTACAACTAGTAGTCCTTCTTCGGGTAACTCCACTGAAAGCTCTTCTCCTGGTGATGATACAACTGGAAGCATTTCTTCGGGTAACCCCACTGGAAGCTCTTCTCCTGATGGTGCCACAACTGGAAGTTCTTCAGGTACCCCAACTGGAAGTTCTTCTGGTGGTGATACAGGTACTACTCCTTCTAGTGATACAACCGGTAATTCATCTGGCCCGACTAGCACTCCTGGTGAGTATAACTGAAAGATATACAGTAAGACTCAAAACATTTTAAGATCCTTATAGAGCTAAATCTAATCGTCGGTAGCGTTATATATGTACAACACAAATTCAAGCTTCAACCAATACTGAATTATATTCAAATATCAGTTTTTCTTATGAGTGGGTATTATAATTATCGAAACGAAATTCTTAGAGATGTTTTGTAAATTATTTTAAAAGAACGATTCCATTATAATATACTACTATTTTGCCAATATCTTTTTCGATTTCATTGGGTAACAGATTATGTTCATGTTTTGTATGTGGATAAATCAGAGAAATATCATGTTTCTAGGAGGATTGCCAAAATGTCCTTATGCATGCATACCCGTGGATTCAGAAGAACGTCATCACGGTAGTCACTTCATTCACCATGTGAACAAGTACAGTCACGAAGGCAACATAAAATATATCCCAGGTTAGTTAAAATAGTTATGGATATATAATTTTGCAGTCCATTTCATCCATTGTAATTAACGTTGGTCCACGTTTATTTAGAACACGAAAAACACCATGCTGCCCATTCAAGAAATCATCAAACTCCACATGAGAAGCATCACGGACACTATGAAATTTCTCATGAACACGAAAGGCATCACCAAATTCACGGAAATCACGGTATTCACAATCAAGAGAAACACCACCACAACTCCCACCCCCAAGAGAAACACCACCATAATTCTCACCCCCAGGAAAAACATCACCACAACTCTCATCCTCAAGAGAAACACCATCATAACTCTCACCATGAACAACAAGGACAAGAGAGACATCATAATGCACATCCCCACGAGAAACATCATGCTACACACAATGGACAAGAGATTCATTAGACATATCCAAGGAAATTATGAATGGAGATAATATACGGAAATAGCTAAACGAGAACGGACAATACAATTTTAAATTAAGATTCTGTAAATATATAATTTGTGTACCATTTATTTGTAAGATATTATTAAATATAGATATATAAGTTGATATTTCTGGTTTATTAGATAAAAAAACATCGTTATCCCATGAGCATTGTTTACAGTGTGATGTATGAATATTGAACTAGAGATCATTATTTCAATTGGTGTATCGAAGTATTTAAAAGAAAATATTCATTGAATCAGTTAAGCAGAGGTGATAGTAACTATTACTTGTTATACGAATGTACACTTGTTGACTATTACTTGTGAAGGTTTTCACAAAACCCAATTCAACTCATTCAACCGAGTTTTGGTTTGACCTGTGTATTTTTTATTTATAAAAAAATGAAATTTCACTTCAATATTATTGACTTCAATATTATTTATTTATTCGAATTGAAATATTTATTTATTATTTTGTTCCTTATATATTTCGATATTGTCAGTAAATTCATGAAAATCATACTCTGCCATAGAAATTTCGCGACCGCACTCCACTATATCCGTATTTTTATATAAAATATAAATATATTTTTTGTTCATCAAAGAAGAAGAAAGTAATACAAATCATGAAATTAATTGGGAAATAAAATACAATCTGTATTACTCGTTATCTTTCTACTAAACGATATAAAATCGGTTAAACATTTTTTGAGTTACAAAACTAATCTCTTCTCTCAATAGCATTAGTTTAGGTTAAATAACTAAAACTTTCAAATGTAACTAATAAGCTTATTAATTATGATTCAATAATGCTAATACAGTTAATAACTACACAGGTCTGCGATGAAAAAATTGTAGGATATTTAACTAGTAATTTTAACAGTATTTTGTGTGCAGATTACGGAAAAAATAGTAAAAAAATTCTATCACCTATAGATACGTCACAAATTTTCTTATTAATTGGGTTTTCAGGTTCGGTATCGTTCCGATGTTTCTGTATTATATAGCCTATATAAGCGGTAAATTGAGTCTGAATTATGAAACTTTTATGACGAACAAGTTACTATACAATGTGAGTGTATATCTAAGATGAAATACGGTTTTAATCTATTTATTCCAATAACAAAACGGATCTAAACTGGAAAAGTCCAGTTGCTACTGGAACAAGGCGTGTATGTGTCAGTCTGTCTGCCCTCTACCTGGGCCTCCTAAAGGACTCAGCAGAAGTTTTAGGGTCTAGACTTAAAGAAAGAATATGTCAGCCTTCGGTGATTCATTTTCATGGTACCGGTTTAGAGAAAGGGAATTTGTGCCTTTTTTACACAAGAGGATGACCTAGTTTTCTGCAACAATGTACCCGGCGTCATGGAAATGTTCAACATGACGTATGAACCAGAAAAATTAAGACTTTTTATCAATTCATCAAAAAGAAGTTTGAAAGCTGTACTTCTTCACAATGGGGACTAATATGCTTCTGTGCCTGTTGGACACTCGGTCCATTTGAAAGAATGCTACGAAAATCTTGAATTTTTTCTTAATAAGCTCAGCTAGTCTGATCATAAGTGGACCATTTGTGAAAACTTGAAAGTTATTTCAATTTTACTAGGTCAACAAAGTGTTAACACTAAGTTTCCATGTTTCCTATGTGAATGGGATAGCGGTGACAAGAAACAACACTATGTCAAGCAGGTGTGGCCAATAAGAAAATGTCTTATTCCTGGAGTTAAAAATGTTGAAAAACAAAGTGTAGTTGATGCTAAAAAATCTCACTTCTACCACTCCACATCAAATTGGGACTAATGAAACAGTTTGTGAAAACGTTAGACAAAAAAGGAGATTGTTTCAAGTACCTTTCTGAAAAGTTTCCTGGTCTATCCGCTAAACTAATAGAAGAAGTTTTCATTGGGCCTGACATAAGAAAACTTTTAAAAAATGAAAGTTTTGTCACTGAAATGGAAATGAAAGAAAATATGCCTGAAATTCATTTAAACTTGTTATAACAGGCTTTCTTGGAAACAAAAAACACCCAAACTACAAAACTTTGGTTGCTGAATTTATACAAAACTACAAAATGTTGAGCTGCAACATGAGTGTCAAAATCCATTTTCTTCACTCACATCTGGACTATTTTCCCGAAAATCTAGCAGCTGTAAGTGAGGAACAAGGTGAACGGTTCCATCAAGGTATAAAAGAAATGGAACGCAAATACCAAGGTCGGTAGAATGTTAACATGATGGCAGACTACTGCTAGATCTTATAAAGGGAAAATTCGCAAGAAAACAACCGAAAAATATCAAAAGAAGATTTGACGGAAAAAGGAAACGTTTTTACAAAGACTTATAATCACTTTGCAAACACTTGTGCATCACTATTATGCTTAGTTTAGCTATGTAGCATTGTTTTTTTTTGCTTTTACTTCGTGTTGAAATAATAAAAATAAATCCACAATTCCTAGTTTTTTGTACTTTTTCAATTATTTCATCCTTATTTTGTAGGCAAACCTTACATGATAGATAAAAACAAATGTCATTTTCGAAATCAGCGCAAAAAACTACATCATAGAAAGAAATAAAAACAATTTTTAACAGTTTTTTTGGCAGACCTGTGAATTCGAGTATGAATATTTATGAGCTCAATTAATTTTTTTGTAATCAGGAGTTTATAATTTGTTTCAATAGATTCGACCAAGATCGTCTAGCAATTGGAAAATTATTTGAAATTGAAAAAACTTCTTTCGCTTAAGGGACTATTGAATGAATGGACATTAATGAATATTCCTGCTCGAGAAAAACTCCCTCCTATCAAGAATGATCTTTTTAGAAGTTTGTCTGACCCGACCTATAGAAAAACATTTGAAGTCTCGAAAGTTTGATAATCAAAAATTTCCGAGTGTGTCCAAGGACTATAAAAATGAACCAAAATATCTCTTTTAGCTCGTATCACAATGGTGACAAATATAGAGACTCTTTGTTAGTTGCTTTAGATATATCCAAATTATTCAATAAAGTTGGCATCAAGGATCTTCCAAAAGAGTTGTACATATGGCTTTCTACGAGTATTGCACCCGCTACAGTCCAGCATTCTTGCAAATAGATTTCTGTATATGGGGTATAATTATGGAGTATAATTATTTAAAAGCCCCTGAACTACTGAAATATCACAGAAACGAAACAAACTTAAAGAAATTAATACCAGGTATGACTTTGAGGGAGTTTAAATTTAACCACTGAATATCATTCGAAGGTCGATCATACTAAATGGTGAAAGAAAGAGAATGAACCCAGCAACATCTTTACCCAACAAATTATTTGAAGATTGAGGTTCTTATAACGGAAATTTTCAATTTTCTTCTGATATGCAGAAAAAGTGGGATAATTGAGGCAGAGTATGACCATACGAAACTCTAAAATGAATCTCGAAAAATCGTTCGAAAGTCAAACATTTGAAGTGATTAAGTCATGAAGAGACTCATGATGCAGACGGTAAAAGGCAAAATCAAACAAATGTTTTATTGCAGCATTTCGATACAAGATTTTAACTTGTGAGTGTTTCTTTCTGTAGTTTGAAAGTAACAAACCATTTCAAAAAATCAAACTGAAGAAACAACGAATGAACTCACTGTATAAGTTCCCAACTATTATGAATTAGATGTTAATACATATAGGTTTATACATTAACTTACTTCCACTGGCTAGTTCTACACACTACCATTTCTTCAATGGTCGGGAACACATAATCTTACATTTACTGGCTTTATTTCTTTATCATTTGGGATGTTTACCTTCAAAATTGAATATAATACGGGGCTGAATACGTCCATATCTTTTGTCCTCTACTTCTTTTTCCGGTTTCAAAAATATGGTGTTTTAGACAAAAGATAATTGGCAAGGTTGAGGATAAAAAAAGATTCCGTCGGACAATCAGGAACAAATCGGGAATACACACTCCGTACCATTTTTTTCGCTCATACCATTAGTATATTTATCATTTTTGGGAAAGAAAGTGTTTGGCTTTCTACTACTCCATCTTGATACAAAAAATATGTTGAATCTTCCAAAGAAAGAAAGGAAGCAACCAATTTCAAAAGAAGTAACTTTATACATAGATATATAGATCATGAAGAGAAGTAACTTACAGACACAGCTACTTTCATATAAACATTGAATTAAACGAAAGAAAAAAATTCTTTCGAAACAAATACTTTTATATGAACACTCAATTATAAAGAGGATACTTTTCTCTACTCAGTTTATATTCCAAACATTCGTTGTGGAATAAAATCAGATATCATTCACAATAGTTCAACTTTAAATGAATAGTAACAAATTGCACTTACATGGAACACTCTCATCCTTACTGGTAGACATCGATGTTTTGGCGTAAGACACTTGCCTCAGAGCTCTTCAGTACCAATCTGGATAACATTATAGAAAATACACACAATTCATTCATGAATTATGATTTTTTTATGTCACGAAATAAGTTTGATCTACTCATTTCATTGATGACATCGTAATGACATTCATTCACCTATTTGATTGAATTCCAGCCAAGAGGAATCTTATTTGAATTGAAGGGGTTATATTTTTAGGAGTAATTAATTTTTGAGAAAGAAAGTTTTTGGCTTTCTACTACTCCATCTTGATACAAAAAATGTGGGAATCTTTT